>JNEM01009142.1:0-22805 GCA_000697335.1 Conidiobolus incongruus B7586
ATATTGAATTTAATTTATTTTTAAAAACTTAAATATATTTATTATGTTTGATTATTTATTTATAAATTTTTAAATCTAATTACTATCAAATAATATAAATTATAAAAATTTTAAATTTTATTAAAATAAAAAAAATATTAAATATTGATTTTTATTATCAAATTAATTATCTTGGTCTGACAAATATTAGTCTTAATATTAAAATTTTCATTTATTTCATATTAAATTATATAAATAAAAAATCAAACACTTACTTAATTTATATAACTATAAATTTATATAAATAATGTTATATTATATTTTTGGATATTATATAAATATTAATTATATTATTAGAATATAAACTGACCTAAAATATAAAACTTTATATAATTTTTATTTAATTAGTTTGTTTTTATAATAATGCTTCTATTTAAACCAAAACACACTAAAAAACATAACTTTATAATTAAATTACCAAATTAACTATTTTAATTATATCTCATATATTATAAACAAACTGAATAAATTTTGTAGTTTAATATTATTCTCTAATTATTGGGAATAAAAATTAATTTACTTTATCATAATTAATATAAATATGAATATAAGTATAAATAATAATTTTCCTTGAAACTTGGTATTTTTAAATAAACTATATTTTATAAATTAAAATTTTTTTATACTTTTGGTTTGAAAACATTGAACAAATTTTATTAATATTTTTTTTAATTTTTTATATTATTTCTAATTATGTATAAATATTTAATAAATAGTCGGTGTCAATATTAAAATATTTAACAAAACTTAATACGAAATAATTATATTAGGTGATTCTTTTTGGTATAAATTGATAATTATATTTTTTCTTTTTTTTGATTCCAATGTTATTTTCTGATTATTATTGATTAATATTATATCATGACATTTATGCCTGTTGATATTAATTTTATAGAGTTATTATTATTATTTATTAATTATTATTTTATTTAAATAAAATTATAAATATATATTAGTACAAAAAGCAATATTATTTTAATATTTCAATTATACTTTATTTGAGCTATTATATTAAATTTTTCTTTAGTAATACTCTTATACTTAAATTATGGATTTCAAGCTAAATTGATAATTATTAATTTGAAATAGAAATATATAGTTTTTATATTAATAATATCAAATTAGCCTTGGAATTTTATAATTCTATTATAGTTTGAAATTGTGAAGGGAAAATTGAATTTTATTTCCTCTAATTCGAAATATATATATAGTTATTATTGAAGAAATTTAAAATCATAAATTTAAATGATGAATTGTAAAATATTAATGGTATATAATAAGTAAGAATTCTTTTTGCATTAATAATTAAATAATCAGCAAAAGCATTGTTTATAATGATATTCAACTAATGTAATTTTAAATAAAGAATATTATTTTTACATTATATCTTGGAATTTTTTGACTTAAAACATTTAACCATTTTGATATAAAGTTATTGTTGATTATTTTATAAGAAATTTTTTTAAATTTTATAATTCAAACTCTGTTAATATTCAGTATCATTCATATTAATTATGGTATCAAAAAATAAAATAATTATTAATTAGATATTGAAATGAGTAACTAGTTATAATAGTATTATAATTCTACTGATTGCTAGTAGAATGTAGATAATAGAAAGGGGAATAGCTTGCTTGTGGTTTGTTCAGTAGTTTGGATAAAAGTGTTTTTTAAAGCTTTATTAGAATTTTGATGGGCTTCGCAAAAGGCCGAAGTAATAATGAAAAGATATCTTGGCGATGGTTCTTTTATAGATCATTCGTCGACTGTAGGTGGCATAAAGAAGTGTATTAAATTTTCAAAAAATGAGAACTTGAATTGGTGTGACGAATGTCGCAGGATTATATCTCTACAAGATAACAAGGTTGCGAGGTGAAGTTGATCGGGTGAGTTACTACCCAAGTAAATTGTTAAATTTTACTCAATTGTTTTTAGAATTGTGTATATAATATCAAATTTAATTACAATTTTTATTTTACACTAAAAAATTCAAATCTTGAACATTATTTAATAGATGGTAGCCAATACTAAAGGAAAATTAGTATAGAATTAAATTTATTTCAATATATAATATTATGTACAGTATCCTCTTTAGTTATTGTATTATTAATGTTTTCAAATTTTTGTAATTTATTGCATTACAACTAACTCATATTCCTTTATTGCCAAAAAATATATAATATCTAAAAAACTTAAAATTTGTGATATAATATAATTGAGTTTACAATCTCCGAGGATATTATGCTTATCAATTTATCTCACTTTGATGACTGATAAATATCAAGACAAAGTTAAAACAATAAATCATCATATTCAATATCTTAATCATACTAATATAGCTTACTATAACCTTGCATAACCAATTGAAATTTTTATTTTCAACCTGAATAATTGTATATTAAATTTTCAGACAAATCAGCAAATTTAACAATTATAAATACTTTTGATTAGATTTATTATTTTTTGGGAAGATATCATATATATGCAATCTAACTTTCTAAACAACCTTCTCAAACTCTGAACTTATTGTTTAAATAGGAATCGTATCAATACTCAGCAATAGGTTCCATAATAAATATATAACAGTTTTATTCATTTTATATCATTTATTCTACTTGAACTATAATATATTCATTAAAAATAATGATTGTTGATAACATAAATTCAAATTGAAAGTAAAAGTATTGATCTGTGATTATAATTGAATCAAATATAAAAATATGAAAAAAATGAAAATTATTTACTAAGTATATTCATAATCTAATTTTAAATAGGTTTTAAATATTATATATATCATATGATAATTTTAAATAAGATACCGATCAAGAAATCTTTAATATAATATGACCTATGATATGAAATATTATTAATTGACTAAATTTTTTGTTAATAAAATGATTTTTCTAATAACTTGAAAAATTAAAAAATTTCAAAAAATTATTCACTTTTGATTGGTTGAAAATTAATAGAACACGAAATTTTAATTTGAACAATGTTGATATACTATATTTATAGGTTAATATTTAATTTCAAAGTTTTATCAAGAATAAAAATAACTCAATTTATATAACTAATTATTGTATATTATTTTAGAAAAATTGAAACAATCATATTGATGATAATGACGAGTAAATATGCCATCACAATTTCCAATTTTGATTCAATCCTTATATTTTTAAGTACAGAAAATGTAATAAATATTAAAAAATTATTTTTTGGATTGCTAGAGTTGATATAAGTTTGAATAAATTGTATTTAGAGTTATACTAGAAAATAATTCGATTTATAATAATATAATAACATTATTTTATATGATATTTTTACACGTTTATCGGATTTAATCAAATTTTTTCAAAAACTTGTATTAGATGGATACTTGTGAATGAAATTAAATTCATTTATTTTAAAAATTGGTTTTATATTAAATGTTAATATAAAATTATATTTTATATATTATATTTAACTCTCTTTCAAAAAATATTATGATTTAAATATGATTCATAATGAAAATATTAATATTACTTGATTTAATTGGTTTACTTTAAATAAGTATGAAATATTTGGATTTCAAATATTATAAAAAAACACAATTGAATAATTAATTTAATAATAATAATAATAATAATAATTATTATTATTATTATTATAGTAAGGTTTAAGAAATTTTGTAATAAAATTTATCAATATTATATTATAAATGTTAATATATTTATGTTATTCAATAATTATATATTGTTTGTAATCTGATGTATAATTAAGATAATTGATTAATTTGAAGATATTTTTTATTGAATTTGTTAAATTAAAATAGATAATAAATTATTACCATTTTTAGTATAATTTTATAAGGATTTTATAAAAAATTCAAAATATATTGATAAATTGAAAATTTACACTTAATCAAAATAAAATGTTTTTGAAATTAATGTACTTCAATTTAATCATTAATCCAATGAAATCACTAGCTTAATTCAATTAAAAAATTCCCATAAATTCAAAATATGGTTTAAACCCTGGAAAGGTGACTATTTAAGTTAATCAACAGTTAATGAGAATAAATTTGAATTGGATAGTCACTAGAATATTATATTATCAATTGAAATACTATTAATTATTATTTATATAAAATAATATTTTATAATATATATTTTTATAAACTATCAACATCTATCATTACTAATAAAATTTACTTAATATAAAACAAACCCTAATATCGATAATATCTTATTACTAATCATTATTAAAATAACAAAACTAGTACAACAATGAACCCGTTTAGTTCATTTAATATTCCAAATTTCTCATTTGGAGGGGACTTACAAAAGCAGATAGTTTTATTTTTGTTAAAGAAGACACTGGGGTCTTTCATTAAAACCGAATTCTCTACTGATAATTTGGATTTTCAACTGTTTCAGGGAAGAGCTGCGCTTAGAGGGATTGAAGTTAATGTTGAGGTAAATCACTAACCGTTGGCTTTAATAGTTTTATTATTTGGCATTTTATACTACTTTTATTGTTTTAT
Organism: Conidiobolus incongruus B7586; assembly: GCA_000697335.1. Lineage (NCBI taxonomy): Eukaryota > Fungi > Entomophthoromycota > Entomophthoromycetes > Entomophthorales > Conidiobolaceae > Conidiobolus > Conidiobolus incongruus. The sequence continues at coordinate 4,562 of JNEM01009142.1, forward strand.
TAATTTGAAAATTAGGCTATCAATGAGAAATTATCAGGACATCCTTTTATTTTACACCAGGGAAATATCCAAAGTGTAGCAGTTCACATCCCTTGGACGAGTGTATTATCGGAACCGTGTCATATCGAATTGGACGGTATCGATTTCGTACTATCGCCAGTAATGGACAATCATTTTAATGGTAACTAGATCTAAAATCCGTTCTATTGTTTATCTCATAAATTTATTAGGTAATCCTATGGCTTCTGAAATGTTTAAATCCACTATAGAGACGTCGACGTTTCAAATGGCGAGTCAGTTTTTGAACGAGATTGAAAACGAGCCACTTCCCTCGTCCTTTCCCGATACGACTATTGAAATTATGGAAGAGAGTAAAAATGCTTCAGATATTGAAAATCTTAGGAAACAGCCAGATGCTCCATATTTGATCAGTGGGTATATGGAAAGATTGCTCAGCAAATTAAAAATTACGCTCAAAGATATTTATATTACTATCAAACCTAATGTTGATCAAAGTGAAAATCTTAATAATAGTAGTGTTGCGGAAATGATGAGAGATATTTTGAATGATTTGGCTCCTAATATTACAAAAGAGCCAGTTGATGAGAATCTTAACTCAGGATCAACGATTGATCAATTAAATATTTATGTGAGTAAAATTGAATGCTTTGATAATTCTTCCAATGTGAATATGAATAATATCAATCTCAAGGGTAGAGAAAAAATATACTATCGCAGATTCATTTTGCATGAAATACAACTCAAATTGGACAGTATATCAGATCCCCTTATTTGGGGTGCTGATGGCATACCACATGAGTTACTTCTAGAACTCAAAGTCATACCACACCCTGCGCCTCCCCCACATCAGCATTTGAATATTGCAAACTCTATACAGGTTCGAGTCAAATCAAAAACCAAGCCAATTGTATTATGTATTAGCTCTGATCAACTATGTTCACTGACGCATTTCATCAAGTATATATTTCCAGAAAAACAAATCAGTAGTCAAGATTCCTCAATGTATTCGCCACATTCACCTTCGACATATATCAAACAACCAATCTATTCCCCAACAGATTATCCGGATTCTTTTCTATCTTCTGATCCTAGGATGGAAATCAATTTTGATATTAATTTAACTTCAATTCAGCTCTATGTCCTATATTCAAAGTTATCAACCTCGCACGATCGCTCCATATCAGCCATTCAAAGGCAGTCCCACTTAGGAATAGATTTATCACGAATAACTATCCAAGGATCTTATACATCACATATGACGGATACAACATCCAATACAATTAATTTACAAACTAAGTTCAAAGTATTTAAAGTATGGGAATATTTAGCATCTTCCGACTATCCCCAACCTGAAAATGAAGATCTCAAATCATGGCCAAGGGATACCTATCTTCCAATAATCGGATTTGATACGAATTTACCCAATGCCACGTCATTCTTCGATATCATGAACCACAGCCGACACAATTCCATCTTGACCGGACTTCCTTCGTTTTGGTCCAGAAGCAAACAGAATAAGCCCAAGACCAAGGATTCCGATATGGTATCGATTGGATTGCTGCCCCCTTGGAGTGATAGTAGTGCAAGGTATGGGGATCATGAACAAATTTCTGTAAAGCTTCAGACTAATAATAAGAATGGGTTGGATATTGCGATAACGACACAGCCGTTGTGGCTCAGGGTAGATGCTAGAATGGTTGACAGATTGGAGCACTTGATCAACGAAGCCCTGCCCAGAGACTCCAGCTCCAACATCGACAGTAGTACAACCAAAAGAAAACAGAGCCGTACGCGATCGTACAGTGAACAAAATATCATTCACGATTTGGAGCGTCAAGCATCGCTACCCACCCATCATTCGACGACGCCCAATATTGATTTGCGAACGGACTTCATCCGAATTTTAATTTATACGCCATCAGGAGTATTTGACGATGAAGATTTACGAAATCACAGAATATGCAGGATTCATCACAATATGTGGATTATGGATGTCAAATCACCTATCGTTACTTTCCCAATCTCCGAAAATATTCCGACGTTGACAGCTACAGAGTGCAACAAGATCAAGATTGAGTACGAGGAACTCGATCTCTTTTTGCACAATGTCGATACAAATGTATTCCATAACTTTATGAATATTTCACCATCTATGGAGAGTTTGGGGTCGCCAAATTTGGAAATCACAATCAATTTGGGAGCTAAACCCGCTCCCGGTTACAGAAATTATTATTCCAACGAACTTCCAATTCCTTTTCCCAAACCGTTCGATGATTTTTTGGAGGATAAGGTTAAGGTGACGGAATTGGATGACGGAGAAGAGATTTTGGGCTTCAAGCAGAGTACTATTGAGACGAGTTTATTCGTAGTGAATTGCGTCTTCCCAAACCTCAAAATTGAAATGAGTTCCCTACAGTACGATAGTGTTATGTCTATGGTCACAGACATCTCGTCGTGGGAGCCTTGCTTCCTCAGGATCAGTAGTGGACCACCGCAGTCTTGTCCCAGTCCAGATCCTACGGATAGTATCGCGATGGAGTCTTCGTTTTATACAGCTAACGATGGTGAAGACATGTCGTCTATCTTTTCGGCGAAACCTCCTCAGTTATCTAATACTAGTTACGAAATTCAGGAGCCTGTGTCGTTGCCGAGTATGCTATCACTCGTGGTTTTCATGCCTCATATAGATATTGTACTCGCTTTCGACGATGAGAAATCCGATATCGCATCGAGACGATATACATTAACCTTCCAAGAATGTCACTTCTTCTCGGTGACCAAATTCCAAGGCAAGGCACAATCCTACTGCGTGATTGACAGCGATGATATGTTTCTATTTGATGACTCTGACGAAGAGTGCCATCGATGTATCATCTCCCCAACGATTCCATCCCACAAGAAACCGTGCCTGTCACTGACCTTTTTCTCCAAGATCATACCACCCGTTATGAATCGCAAAAATGCATCATTGTCATTGATCATCAACGGAATTGACATTCAAGCATCTCTGGAAGATGAAAGAATGATCACGGATTTGATCTCTTTTGCAAATACTGAATCTAAAATTAGTTCGTCGAGATCTACTCAACTCTCCTTGAGGATGAATACTTCTCTGGTGGATATTTCGTGTAGATATCGTCCTATCAATCTCGACACAGAAGTACTATTTTTACTTCAGGACTGTGCATTGAACACCCATATATCGCCGAATGCATCTTCAATATGGCTCAAGGTGGGCCTCCAGTCGACGCAACTCCTCGTCAGAAATTATCAAATTGAAGATCGCGCCGACCATTTCCCATCGAGATCAACATACTATCCATTTTCCAATGCGAACATTCCTCTTACAACAGCCCCCCAAGGTTTGAATGATGCTCGCTATAAGGGTTTCGAAGGGAACGTTTTCGGGTACTGGAAATCTGTGGGATTTTGCTCGGTGTTGAAGGCTAATTTTTTGAAACTTAATGTGAATTTGACTCCCCGAACAAACGCTCTGCCTCTGCTTCAGTTGGATATTTGGGGTCAGCAGGTCAAAGTTGGACTGTGTGCAGATTCGTTGATTCTTTTATTATCGTTGGCTAATTATATTTCAAATCAAGGCGATAGGAACCCTGACAACTCGCCGTTACCGTCGCCGCCCCCCCCGCCACCGCAGTATAACGAAACGTTGGACGAGTCGTTACACTATAATATTCTCGAAAGTTTAGATCAAGATGCTTTTAGCCTTAACAAAACTAATCTAGACGGCTCGCAAACCGAAGTGTCTATGGTCGGTCAACGAGCCCCCGTTAATGACCATTTTGAACTTTACGAGGGTCATTACGAAAATGACGATATTGTCCACGCTGATGAGGGGTGGCAGAAGGATGGCTTCAGCTCGTCAGATACGTCGCCATCGGGTCAATTCAGCTGTAAGGGACCAATCGAAGGCAGTGTCAGGATATTGGACAATGAACCGTTCACTACACTGGAAGAATACTTTTCAGTCCCCGATCCTTTGATGGACGGCCAAGGGTCCATTGATTTAGATTTCGTCGCTCAAAAGCTGAGAATCCATGATTTGAACTTGATCATTGAACTTTACGATGGTCACGACTTTCCAGTGTCCACATCGCATACATCATCAAATCCAACCACATCGAATGCCCCACCAGGCCACACTCGATCCAAAAGCTCGACGGCGCAATCTTTACGACCACCTCGACCTTCCATCGAAATGCATATTATAGGGATCAAAGTCCAATTGTATAACTTCCTTGACAAAATAAGCCCTGATTCCATCCGATTTGTTGGTAGTGTAAAAGACTTGGAAATTTTGGATAATATCCCAAGTTCCACATGGAAAAAATTTTTAACGCATTTAAAATCGGATTATAATACTGCCCCCAGGGATTCTACTAGTGCTATGATCCATGTGGAAATGCATGGAATTAAACCCATCATCGATAAGCCACCGATTGAGTATAGATTAAGAGTAAGTTTATTACTTATATTAGGTTATATTGTACTAATGGAATACTGTTTAGGTCTCAATATTGCCAGTTCGTTTATTTATCGACCAAGACGCAGTACTGTTTCTATTGAAATTTTTTAACATTGATTTGAACTCAAATATCAATTCACCAACTCAAACTGCTAAACAACCACCACCTCATAGTCAACCTAGTTCACTTTATTTCCGTAAGCTTATATTTCCAATATTTAATAATTATACTAATATTGGAATGATTTAGAAAATGCTGAAATTAGTCCATTGAAAATTAAAGTAGACTATAAACCAAAGCATATGGATTTACACCAACTCAAAGAGGGAAATCTAATCGAATTGGTCAATTTATTTCCATTGGAGGATGCTACTATGGTGTTGGACAGAGTCAAAGTCAAAGGGGTCAGAGGTGTTGACAAACTCATCAGTTCTTTGATCAATGCTTGGCTACCCCATATAGCTTCAACCCAAATTCCGGGAATGGTGAGTGGCGTTGCGCCAATTCGGTCACTCGTCAATCTCGGTACGGGTGTCGCTGATTTGATCCTACTACCATTTGGTCAGTATAAGAAAGATGGAAGAATCGTCAAAGGTATTCAACATGGGGTCTCGTCATTTGCTAGGACTACTACCTCAGAAGCTGTCAAGCTTGGAACTAAAATTGCGATGGGAGCTCACATTGTCCTGGAACAAGCTGATAATATACTGAATCCTTCGTCTTCGTCCGAGGATGCGAAATCAGGCAGTAAGGCACTTAGTAAATATGCTCAGCAGCCTTCTAATATGAACGAAGGTAATACTTTACATTAGCAATATCTTAATGATTGATTTTGATTTGAATTAAAATTTTAGGTATGGAATTTGCCTACCGTAGTCTTAAGAAGAATTGGGGATCGGCTTACAAAACGGTATTGGCAATTCCAGTAGCTGTTCAAGAGCCTACAGGAACTCAAGTAAGATTTATAACATCATTCATAGCTCCAATTGCTTATAATTTGTTTTAGGGTAAAATGAAAGCTGTTATTCGTGCCATACCCGTAGCTATGATCAAACCCATGCTGGGAGCTACGGAAGCAGTTTCCATGACACTTCTAGGTCTTCGCAACAGTTTAGATCCGGATCACTTATCCAAATTGCAAGATGTAAGCTTATATTAAATGATATTCTTCATTATTTACTAATCAAATAATTTTTAGAAATATAAAAAAAATTAATTATGGAAGTTTGACCATAAAAGAGTTATTGTAAATTTTCATTTTATATCAACTAACAATGTATTTTTAACTTAACTATATATAAAAATTATTTTTATATCATTTCAATTTATGGTTTGTTAAATATTTTCAACATTTTGATATTGTTTCTGTTTCAATTTTAAACTTATAAAAACTATAGACAATAGGATAAAATTTATAAATAATTTTTGTTAATATTTTTGACATCTATAATATTTTAGTTCAGGAAATTTAAACTGAACATTGATCAAGTGACTCAAAATGAAAATTTTTAAAATTATTTTCATATGAAATCGAATTTATATTCAAAATGATTTTGATATTATACCTATAATATGGATAATATATACGTTTATTACTTATATACATATATCAATTATGAAATATTTTAAAAATTCAAAATAATAATTTTAATTCTAATTTAATAATTTATAATTCTCAATCTAAATATAATAGATCATTACTAAATTCAGTTTTTAGAGTGTAGTAGTAGAATATTGACATATAGGATAATTTGCACACCATTCAATTAAATTACAAAAATATTGAATATGATTTGAATCCAATGAAATTACTGTATTATAGTTCGAAGCTTAATAATATTGATTCTATAAAAATCCATTAATATAAATTCATGCCAAATGGATACCTACATATTCTTTATTAATACTAGTTTAGCCATATCATAAACATAATTAATGTTTTTAATATTTAATAATGTTAGAAATTGGTTTATACAATATTTTAAACGATTCTAAAAGAATTTGATATCATTAAATGAGAAATAAAATGAAATTAAGAGTAATGATTTTATGACCAACGCTGAAGTGATTAATCCCACACTATTAAAAATAATTATATAAAATTGTAATAAAATACATTATACAATTTATATTTAATAGTCATCTCTTATCAAAAAACATTACAAATATACATTTTAAAATTTCAGTTTAATCAAATCAATATCAATTATCCATCATACAAGTTATAAATATAATATTCAATTAGTGCTAAAGTGGATTATGAACCAATATCATTAAGTTTTTCAATTGAAATTTTCATATGATTGTCTTTTAAATTTTTGAAAATATGATGAAAGTACTGATAAAATATTAAAAATTTAAAAACATTGTTAACTTGACATTGCTATATTTCAAATTGGATACTTATATTTTTATTAGTTTTAATTTAAGTATTATCAATTTTTACAATGTTATAATATTGAATTATTTCAAGATTTGAATACTGATATATTTAAAATATATGACATTAAAATATTCGTTTTAAAAATTCTAAACTATATTATCATAAATCTAAGATAATATTAGTATGAAAATATTTAACCGGTTTTCAGTGCTTTCAAGACGTAATCGCTTCTACAGTGTAAAAATCCGAAAATTTTTGTGTCGCTTTAATCTGGATAATTGAGAATTATAGTTGAGATAATTTATTTTTATATATTAATTACGCTAGTAATATTTTAAAAAGTATCGTTGAAATTATTGTCTTATAACTGTATAACAATTTGTTCCATTTGAAAAATGTAAAAATAACTATTGATACAATTGTATTATAAATCAAAATATACCATAGTTTTTTTAATCGTACAAGGCTTGAATTAAATTAGTGATTTATATTATAATATTTCGTTTGATTAAAAGTCTTTGACATTTGGATCATTTCATAATTGGCTTTACTTTGAATTCTTCCAATTAAATTATATGTAAACTTTCATAAACATATTCAAAGGATGACTAGAATATTGCAAGTTAATTTTAAAGTAGATAAAATGTAAGATATTAATTTTAAATAAAAGATTGAAAATTAATATCCAATAAAAATATATTTATCTCGTGTTTCATTATTTATTAAAATATTAATTAATTTTAATTGCTTTCTAATTAATAGCGATTATAAAAAAAGAAAATAAATTAATTTATATTAAAAAATTAATATTACAAAATTTAGACCATTTTTAATATAAATATTATCAATATCAATCAGATAATCACTTATAATGATAGTATGTATTGAATTAGCTTGATTTAAGTTGAAATAATAAATATTTCAATCCTCACTAAATAACACTTCATTTTTGTTATAGCGAAAATCAGGAAGGCAAATAAAATTACATAAAATGTCAAAACTTAATGAACGATTGTTGTATTGAGTCTTTAAATTTCAAATTTGGTACAGACAATAAACCTTATTAATATCCACAAAAGGTAACTTGGTACAATCTGGAAATTTTTGTTAATAATTTTCATTTGAAAATACCTTTAGACTTATTATTAGGAAATTTTCACTATATACATTCTTATTTACAATATATCACTAAATTGTTTAAATATATATTCATACGATAAATTGAGTATTATTAACATTATTAACTATCCAAATCAATGATCAGAATGATCGATTACTGGTCCAAGTAATCTTGATTATATAGTCTTTGTCCTACTGTGTACAAGGTAAAAAAATAATCAATTTGTTTATATATAGACAATTTATAATGTTAAATCTAAAAATAAAAACATATCTATCAAATAACAAACAAAAATAGTGAAGATGAGTATTATGAAATAATATGAATTATAATATTACCTATGATTGTTTAACATGAAAAATAAGGATTGAATCCGTTATCAATTTTCACATTGATTTTTTTTTATTTGAAGAGGATGTTAATATCAACTCTGTTTAGGATTAATCAAGTTCGCTAACTAAATTGTAATTGTTGATTCATCAAACCATTCAGATATATCATTCATGCTAAAGGTGGCTTTATTCATGACATGATCATTGCACTGACTTATAAATCAAACTAATCTTGTTAATTTAATCTTGATGATTTTTATTATTATAACACTCTGATTATATTTTGTTGAATCATAGGTATGGAATTTTGCCAAAATTTATAGGTATATTAAAATATTTAAATATTTTATATTCATACTAGTGAACAAGTTGTACAAGCTTAATAGAAATCCAAAGTGAAGAGTGGAATCTCAACAGCCAATCTTGCATCCAAATTACACAATAAAATTTGTTTTCTAATTAATGCACATGATCCAATCAAAATATGAGAATTGTTTACTATTCCGCTCATATTAATTTTAGATTAGTCTAATCGCTATTTTCATTGGACGATTTGGTTTTGTTGATCAATTTAGATTATTCCTCGATGATAAAAAGTAATTTTAGAAAACTTGCACATTTGATGAATGTTGAGCACTCTGAAGATTTGTAAATAAAGCAACCTATCAAATAACCCCTCAAGCACCTCTAAACTTCAATCATTGCCAATAACCGAACAATATTATCGTTATTCATAAAGGGTTAATCAACCAGTGCTTTTACTATTTGTTTTTATTTTACCTATTACTCGTTTTGTCCAAACTTTTAGTCGATTATATTCCCACAAAAATCTCAATATAATCCCCCATTTACCGTTCATTCATTGTGTTTCCTCTTTTCTTTGGATTTAATCAACTTAATTAATTTAACCTAAAGCACTGTTTATAAAGTTAATATCTTTAATTTAATATCGCACAAAGTACCTTGTTCTACTTATTATTCATTAATATTTTGCTAATTAATACTGTGTTAATACATTTCTTTTCCCCTAAATCTTTAATTTTCACTCAATGGATGCTCATTTTATTCAAAGAGGAAATACATTAAGGAGAGGAAGAACATTAGTTCGACCTGACCGTCAAGTTGGCCCCACTCCTATGTTGGACGGTGCCAAAGAGCGCAAACCATTTGATCCCTGGGTTATTTTTTCCAAGATTGTGACCTTCTGGGCTCCAGGCTTTATATTAAAGCATACTGGTTTTCCTGATAAAAACATGCAACAAGCTTGGAGAGAAAAAGTGACACTTTGTTTCCTCATTGCACTGATCTGTGCTGCTGTAGTGTTTTTGACCTTGTTTTTACCTATTGTATTCTGTCCTGCTGATGATCAAATGAACGATTTGTTGACTTATTCTGTCAAACGTCCTAACGGTCAATCAAGTAAATAATAATATTTCCCTTTGAGATTTTTCATTGAGCTAACCAAATAATATCTACTTTATTTAGCTATTGGTTTGTGGAATATTTTCGGTAAGCTTTATTCAGGCGCTAGTGCCAAATATCCACTTACTTGGCCCGAAAATCAGGGTACCAATATCATTCCCAATATGTCTCCTTTTATGAAACGTCCTCGCCGTGTAATAACACAATGTGCTAATCTCAACTCAGAATTCTATATCATTCAACATCCACCTTGTGGAAATTATGATGACCAAAAAGACTGTCCTTTTGAATATATTGATGATGGATATATGGCTCAAGAATACGAACTTTATAATCAAGTTCCCGATATCCCCACAAAAGGTGTAAAGGCTGGATTTGAATGGGCAGATATTAGTGATGGCAAATTTGTCATTGAAGGATTTGTTCTCGATATTAAACCCTATTTAGAGAAAATTAACTATACTCCTACCGATGAGCTCGATTATGCTTTGCTCCAGGCTACTAAAGACAGAGCCGATGCAACAAAATTATTCCAAAGAAATCTGAAATTCAAAGGAGTTAAAGATTGTTTAATTGGTTTATACAAAGCTGGTGAATTGAACAAAATGACTCCTGGTTGTTTTGCAGTTAACATTTTCCAAATTTTGGCTTTAATTGTTATTTTGGGTATTGTTCTTATTCGATTTGTCATGGCTTTTGTTTTCCATTGGTTTATCAGTCAGAATTTATCCCGCCGTCCCAAAAATAATTATAAGAAACCAGTAATATCAAAACATCAACAGTATGCTAATAACGGCGTATCCAAACAAATTTCTGATGATCCCAACGAATTATTTGGTATTATGCTGGTTACTTGTTATTCCGAAGGTGAAGCTTCTATGAGGTGTACCTTGGACAGTTTAGCCAATACTGATTATTCCGATGATAAGAAACTCTTATTCATTGTTGCTGATGGTATTATTACTGGTTCAGGAAATGATAGAAGTACTCCAGACATCTGTATCAGTATGCTGGAAATGGATCCTGCCTTTGCAGACCCTGAACCTCAAAGTTACATTGCTGTAGCTGCTGGTTCCAAGCAACACAATATGGCTAAGGTATACTGTGGCTACTATAACTACAAAGAACATCGTGTTCCTACTCTTTTGATTGTCAAGTGTGGTGCTCCTGAAGAACAAGGTAAACCCAAGCCTGGTAATCGTGGTAAACGTGACTCTCAATTGATTCTGATGAACTTCTTCAGTCGTGTTATCTACAACGAACGTATGACTCCTCTTGATTATGACATGTTCCGTAAAATCCAACACTTAATGGGTGTTACACCTGATTATTTCGAAACCGTACTTATGGTTGATGCTGATACTAAAGTATATCCAGACTCACTCAAGTTACTTACATACTGTCTTATTAATGATCCATTAATTATGGGTCTCTGTGGTGAAACTAAGATTGCCAACAAACGCGAGTCATGGGTCACTGCTATCCAAGTATTCGAATACTATATTTCTCATCATATGGGTAAAGGTTTCGAATCAGTATTTGGTGGTGTTACCTGTCTTCCTGGTTGTTTCTGTATGTATCGACTCAAGGCTCCTAAGGGTGACAATGACTGGGTTCCCATTATTACTAAGCCAGAAATTGTACAAGAATATTCTCAGAATGTAGTTGAAACCTTGCATCAAAAGAACTTGTTATTGTTAGGTGAGGATCGTTTCTTGACCACGCTTATGCTGCGTAATTTCCCCAACCGTAAGATGGTGTTTGTTCCTCAAGCCGTTTGTAAAACTGTTGTTCCAGATGAATTCAAAGTGTTGTTGTCACAAAGAAGAAGATGGATTAACTCAACTATTCACAATCTTTTGGAATTAGTATTAGTTCGCAATCTTTGTGGTACATTCTGTTTCTCGATGCAGTTCGTGATTTTCATGGAATTGATTGGTACAGTTGTATTACCAGTTGCTATTATTATGACTTTCGTCCTCATTATAACTATGGCATCTCATACAATCAACAGCTTCACTTCTGCCCTACCACTCGTCATGCTTATTGCTGTGTTATTTTCACCCGCTATCCTTATTTTCCTTACCACTCGCAAGATCGTTTATATCACTTGGATGATTGTCTACCTATTAGCCCTTCCTATCTGGAATTTTGTCCTTCCTGTTTATTCCTACTGGCATTTTGATGACTTTTCATGGGGTGCTACTCGTCAAGTTGAAGGTGAAACTAAGGGTGATTCTCATGGTAAGAAAGAAGGTGAATTTGACAGCTCTAAAGTCACACTCCGTCGTTGGGAAGATTATGAACGTCGTAGACGTCGTGATTTAAGAAGAAAAGAGAGAGAAATGCACATGGGTCATGGTCGTCAAGAATCTGGAGATAGGTTAGTACATTCTCACAATCTCCACGATTACGATATGCCATATTACGATAATCAAAGTTTGGTCAGTGATGGTCCTGGAATTGGCCCTGAACAACACCACTATCAATATGGATCTGGATCCCACCACTCTTCAGCTCACCAATCTCCTGTTCCTTTCCCAACGCCAAGTTATAACGCATACACCGACGCACGCGCTCCATCATCCGATAGGCACAGGGAGTCTAACACTAAGGGAAGTGCATACAACTTCACGAGGCAGCAACCTCGAGGCCCACGCCCCATGCAATAATTTCATATAGCTAAGCCACTTGATAATTAATTTTATCATCCATTTAATTGATATTTGTAATATCAATTAATGTTAAATATTTTGACAATCATTTCATATCGCTCCTTTTATATTGATTTCTATTTAATATTTTTATACCTCAATTAATAAAATTAGTTATATTATTCATGTCTATTTATTATTCTTGCTCTATTCAGTGTTTGCAACTTGATCTCTTACTCAAAGCATATCAAATTATTATTTGGTTACAATGATTTTAAAGTTAATCCAATCTAAAAATATTTTTATATTTGTGATGATTTTGTTTTATAATTGAGTTTTTATCTTTTATGATCTGTACCATGAAAAATATATTCTAGTTCAAAAAAATGATTAAATATAATTTTTTACATCAAATTTAATCATTAAAATTACATATTGTTGTAATTAGCTTATTTTTGGTAATTTAAAATTATATTTAATTTATTAGAAGATTATATAAATAAAATGAAGTTAGTTCAATATAATTTCTAGTCAAAAATATATTGGTCAATTTTGAATAATTCGATTATGCTTTGAAGGGTTGAAAATTCATAAAATTATTTGATATTACTTTTTTAATATTTACATTTTTTTAAAGTGAAAAAATTAATTATGAATAAAAATTATTATGAAACAAACAACAATGTCATATTTAATTATTCAATATAATATTCAAAAAATTATTTTTACCAGTTAATCAAACAATCTTTAAAATGACAAGTCAAATTTCAAAAGCCTGTACACATCTTGGTGAATGCAAATAACTGACCTCATTCATTATTTCGCTAATATTGATATAAATAAATATTACAGTCCATCCATTAATTATCATGCTACATATTGAGTCGAAATAGTAGGATCTAGCTTATAAATCATAGAAAAGAAAAAAAATATATTGCGCAACTCTTTTGCAAAAAATGGATGATGGTTCTGAAAATAATGATGAATAAAAACTATTTTTTGATTACTATAAATGGTTTGGGTATAGATAAATTGAAGCCATTATACTGTTATATGATAGATAAAACATGATGATTGGTAAATTTGTTATTACAGTATAAATTTCTCTATTTGCTAAATCTCAAATTCTGAAATTTATATTTAATGAAAATGATACCAATTTATTAATGATAAAATAAAATTGTTGATATGGTCAATATTCAAATAATGATAATCATAAGAAAATATCCAAAGTTAATCCCTAAATGATTATAGTTATATATTGTGTAATAATTTAGTGACCAAAGCAATATGACAATTCGTTTTAATAATGAAAAGTGTTTATTTCATGCATAATATTAGAAATTTGTTTATTTTTTTTACTAGATCCTTGTTTTTCCCTAAAAAATAGTATATTTAGAATGATTCAAACATTATAATTAATCAAGAGTTAACAATGTAAAAATATCATTTCATCACTTTTGAATTAAATAATTTTGTATTACATTTAAGTAACATTTTTTATTCAGAGTAGTTCATCCTATAAAGAGTTATCATTTCATTACCAATTTTTGTTTGACTTGAATCAATTTGGATTAGAAAATAATTTTAGTTAAATACATAGTTGGTGCAATATAATGGTATGTACGTATTAATTTTTCTCATTGTAGGTTGGTATCAGATATATTTAGCATTATTTTCTATCTTAAACACTTGGCTATTAGTAATCTTTAATTTATCAACTAAAAAATCAAAGTAGGCATTCTTTTCATAATATATTCCAGTACATTGAATTACAATAATAATCTGAAAATTTTATAAGTTTAATTATAAGTATATTTAATACAAAATAACTTTAAATTATATTCAATGATTAATTTTATTTTCATCATTAAATTGAAATTCCAAACAAATATTAATTGAAGTTTTCATAGTAAAAATTCTCAAATATTAATAAAATCGCTTGCTATCCCATAATTTAGTCTCTAATTTATCACAAATTAAGTATTTAACAATTACCAAAAGAATAGTTATCTAGGTTTGTCATAGTTAATACTTGATAAGTTGCATAAAAAATGACAGCAGAAGAACAAAATAATTTAGCTGAAACAGGAAATCAAGATCAAAATAATTTGGTCAAAACAGAAACTCAAGTACAAATTAATGGGCTTAAAAAGGAAGCTGAAGAACAAAAAACTGATGCTAGAGATTCTTTTGTAGTACCTATTAAATCTGAGTATGTATTATACCAAATAAATGTATTTATACTATTATTAATTACCATTTTAGATATATTATTCCTAAACCTGTTAGAGTTGTTGAAACTACAGATTCAGTAATTTTTAGAAAAAAAATTTTTTAAAAAAAAAAATTAATTTTCTTCTTTTAGAATAATACAGAACAATCTGATAAAAAACGTAAAAGAGGCCAAAATAAGAATAGAAAAATTGCTAGAGCTAAAGACGATTACCAAGTAAGTATTTTTATGCAACATTTAATATTTGTATTAATTATGGTTTTATTAGCTTTGTGCATTTATCGCTCAAGGCGAAGAATGCAGCTATGGATCCGAGTAATTAATTTATTATTCATCATATTTAATAATTATATTTACTCGCTTTAGTTGTAAATTTGGCCATGATTTAGACATCTTTTTACAGGGCAAAAAGGAAGACCTTGGAGACCGCTGTATTCAATTTGAATTAAAAGGAGTTTGTCCATATGGGTATAAGTGCTGTTTCTTGAAAGCTCATTTTGATCCCGAAACTAAGTCATTGATCAAAAATCCTGAGGTATTTATTTATTTGATTATTACATTTATTAATTGATACTAAATACAATCATTTTAGAAATTGAATACTTATCAAAAAACTTTAAATGAAGTTGACAATGATAAAAAAGTTACTATCAAAAAGGGAAATGTAATAATTTTTAATATATTTTATCTTTTATTAATACTGATTATTGCCTTTATAGTATGATTTTACTGAATCAAACATCATCAATGAAGGATTAGAAAAAATTCGTGAACAAACTATGGAAGCTCAAAATGTATCCAATCAAGAAGCCAAATCTGAAAAACCTGAATTTGATTGGGAAACTTATGTAGAAGCTCACATTAAGCCCAGAGAAAAGAAGAAGGTATTTTATTATTTTAAAATGATTACTATATCGATTAACTAAAGATAATTTTAGTTGGATTTCCGTCATAAAACTTACCTTGCTCCTTTGACCACAGTAGGAAATCTTCCTTTTAGAAGAATTTGTAAAGGCTTTGGTGTAGATATTACAATTAGTGAAATGGCAATGTGTACCAATCTCCTTCAGGGTCAGAACTCTGAATGGGCTTTAGTAAAGCGCCATCCATGTGAAGATATTTTTGGAATCCAAGTTGCAGGAAACAAACCCGAACCCATGGTCAAATGTGCTCAACTTTTCAACGATTTGATTGACTGTGATTTCGTTGATATTAACTTGGGTTGTCCCATTGATGCTGTCTACAAAAATGGTGGCGGAAGTGCTTTATTGGGCTCTCCAGGCAAACTTGAAAGAATTGTCACTGGTATGTCAACTATGTTAAATTGTCCATTGACTGTTAAAATTCGTACTGGTATCTTTGATAAGAAAAACGTTGCCCATGAGTTAATTCCAAGATTACAAAAGGCTGGTGCTTCTTTAATTACTTTACATGGGAGATCTCGTCAACAGCGGTATACTAAGCTGTCTGATTGGAATTACATCAATCAATGTGCTGATCTTCCCAACAGAACTATTCCATTCTTTGGAAATGGTGATGTTTTATCTTATACTGATTATTATGAACGCTTACAACACGACTCCCTTGACGGTGTTATGATTGGAAGAGGTGCGTTAATTAAGCCTTGGATTTTCCAAGAGATTAAAGAAAATCGCCATATTGATATCTCTTCTAAAGAACGTTTTGAAATGCTTAAAAAATTCTGCGATTTCGGTCTCGAGCACTGGGGTTCTGATACTCAGGTAAATTAAATTTACTTAAATTTCATACATTTTTATTAATTATAATTTAAGGGAGTAAATCATACCAGAAGATTCTTACTTGAATGGCAATCATTCTTATATCGTTATGTTCCTGTTGGTTTGTTAGAGGTTCTTCCACAAAAGATTAATCATCGCCCTCCTCCTTTTGTAGGTCGTGATGATTTAGAAACATTGATGGCAAGCGACAATGCCAAAGATTGGATTAAGTTAAGGTAATTAATCTGTTCATTCTACATCATGAAATATTCGCTAATTGGAATTTAGTGAAATGCTTTTGGGACCTACTCCGGAATCCTTCACTTTCACACCTAAGCATGTTAGCAACAGCTACACTACTGAAGGTTAATAGCATTGCCTTATTTATATTTTGGCTTCTATACAATTTGAAGATTTTATTTAAATTTATCAAATAGATAAAATACTAGAATATAAATTAGAAATTTTTAGAAACAAATAATATTCTAATGAAATTGACTATTGATTTTTGGTTGATCAAATAAAATCAAAAATTTCATAATATAACATATTAAAGATGTTTGAACTTTTTAAATTTATAAACAAAAATAATGAAATGGATTTAAAGGATTGAGAAAAATATTAAAATAAAAAGTCATAATATTTAGTTCAAAAATGTTTTATGTATTATAAACAAAAGATATAATAGAGGGGATAAAAATCTTATATATAAATGAATATCGTATTTTAACTTAAGAAATTTTCAAATTGTTGCAATGATTTTCTAAGAATGTGTCATATACAATGTTCATTGCATGGGCCGAGGTCCTCTAGGTCTTCTACCACCCTGATCATGTTCATCATCTGATTGTCCGCGACTAGGATAAGTTGGTTGGGGATAAGTGTACTCAGCGTCAGAGAATGGCATCTGATGAGAGAAGCTGCGATCAACTGCCTGACCAGCACCTAAACCGTATTGGTAGTTTTGCTGCTCAGGACCAAGGTCAGAAGGACTTGCGCTTCGATGACTGCTAGTATCTGGATATTGAAGCCCATAGTTGCCCATGTCACCTCCGCCATACATAAGGCGATCAGATTGGTCATCTGCAAGCAGCTGTTCTTGATGTTCTCTTTCTTTTCTGCGCATTGATCTACGTCTACGGCGTTCATAATCTTCCCAGCGTTTCAAAGAAACTTTAGAGCTGTCAAATTCACCTTCTTTCTTACCATGAGAATCACCCTTAGTTTCACCTTCAACTTGACGAGTAGCACCCCATGAAAAGTCATCAAAGTGCCAATAGGAGTATACAGGTAGAACGAAATTCCAAACAGGTAAAGCAAGCAAGTAGACAACCATCCATAGGACGTAAATGAGCTTACGAGTGGTGATAAAAATAAGGATAGCTGGGGAGAAGAGTACCATGATCAACATAACTAAGGGCATTGCTGATGTAAAACTGGTGATTGTTCCTTGAGCAATGGTTGCGATGAGGACGAAAGTCATAATAATAGCAACTGGTAATACAACTGTACCAATCAATTCCATGAAAATCACGAACTGCATCGAGAAACAGAATGTACCACAAAGATTGCGAACTAATACTAATTCCAAAAGATTGTGAATAGTTGAGTTAATCCATCTTCTTCTTTGTGACAACAACACTTTGAATTCATCTGGAACAACAGTTTTACAAACGGCTTGAGGAACAAACACCATCTTACGGTTGGGGAAATTACGCAGCATAAGCGTGGTCAAGAAACGATCCTCACCTAACAATAACAAGTTCTTTTGATGCAAGGTTTCAACTACATTCTGAGAATATTCTTGTACAATTTCTGGCTTAGTAATAATGGGAACCCAGTCATTGTCACCC
>JNEM01009144.1:0-18818 GCA_000697335.1 Conidiobolus incongruus B7586
TATATATATATATATATATATATATATATATATATATATATATATAATATCGAATTACGTTACAAAATATATAATTTTATAATTAATAAAATAATTGAAAAGTTATGAGATAAAATTTATTAAAAATTTAAAAATTTTAAAATAATAAAATTCAATTTTTAAATTATTTGAATTTGAATTTTAAGAATATTTCAAACTGAAAAATATTTAACAAGTATTTTTTTGTTAATTAGAAAGTAACTATATATACCTTGAAGTTTACAATTTGTGAGCTGTGTTTGAAAAATGAGAATATTTGATAATAATATTTTCATTATAAAGATTAATTCTTTATATGATACTATTATAAATATATAAAAACGAATATTTAGATTTTATTGACTCTAATAAAATCAAAAAAGTTACAACTCAATACTGAATATTTCCTCTATTGATTATTTGAAAAATATATAAATATATCTTACTATTGACAACTGCAATTGTGGGAGAAGGTAGACTTTTAGAGCTTAGACAGGGAATCGCCAGTAGTAAAGGATAGATTACCACAGAGTTAGGGGAAATCAATGGGGTGAAAATGGCTTACTGTAAATCGGGTTCTTCGAGTAAAGTAAATATCTCACGCTCGTCACGACTCAATACTTTTGTGAGGGTTACGAGAAAAACTTAGAGACTGGATACTTTTTAAATGAAGATGAAAGAGATGTGTTTATTAGTTCGCTCGTGAAAATATTGTATTAGATTTCATTATTGATTTTTATGGATAGAAATGGCTCAGAGACAGAAAGGAACACGACCACGCAGTTCAGGAAATGGGTGTCTTCCAATGTGACTTCTCGGTTCAGTGTGGTAATCGCAGTTTCTTCAGTGGTTGACAAGATTATTTCTCATCATTGTCAATAAGTATATACTTAACAAAAAATAGTTTATTATCTACAAATTTTATGCCAATTGAATATATATCAATCTCATATTTATATGTATAAATTTGCTATGATTCTTTTCAATATAATCAATATTCAAAATATTAATATAAATAATTCTGAATAGCCTCATTACTGTGAAATAATATCATATAATATTATGAAGGATTATGTCAAAATGAGCTTATATATTAGATGAATATTTATATTTGCTAGTTCTAATATTAATCATATAATATATACTTATAATTGCAATAATCACCTTTATTCAAGGATACTATGTATTTAGATTTTTGAGATTTACTAATATTATATTTTTCTGTTTATAAGTATTCAATATTTAATATATTAAATTTAATCATCAAATTAACAATATATATAATTCTTCATGGTTAGTAATTTTAATTTTGGATTAAGTATCAGATAATATATTGAAGAAATAACGATTCTAATATATTTCATTTATATACAGTCTTCCAAACATAAGATTGATATTTGTAATGCTATGAATTGTAATATATATTAAATTTCAAATGAGTTTTATAGTTTGGGAAATCTCATATCCAAGTGATTCATTAATCTTGTCATATCACATTAACAAAATCACAATTTCAAACAATAAAATTAAATTTTCATGATTTTGATAAAATGAATTAATTACTATTAAAGGTCAATAAATTATAATTATATAATATTTTATTATTTTAAAATATAAAAATCTAGTCAAAGTTATGATATTTTTTTATAAAAATTTTAAAAGTTTTATGAAAAATAATAATTACAAGTGAGGTGAATAATATTATAAATTATTTAAATGTTATATTTTATTGAAATGAAATATTCGAATAATTTCTATTTCTTGATGTCCTTATAATGAATAAGAACATAAAACAAAATATTCGAAAATATTAGAGTGATTTGTCTAACCATTATATTATATCTGAAATAAATATAACTGATAAATTTGAAATAACTTTATTAATAAACTAATTATAAAAACTCATACATTTTTTTATAAAACTGAGAATAGTTAATACTTTTACTTAGTTTTACCAATTATATGATAGATATATGAAAAATTCAAATATTTAAATAGAAAAACTTATTATTTAATACATAACGATATTCAGTTCGAAAATACATTCAAACTTGAATGATTTTAATTTTTCCAAAATTCATTAAATTTGGAGTTTGATAATTAATAAATGAATGACTTACTCGGTTTTTAATAATTATAACTATAATCGTATACATTATCATGCTTTTGACTATATATAACTGCTATGCAATTTATTATATTCAATTTGATTTTTCATATTCATTCTTAAAAATAATAATTTATATAAATTGAAGTATACTATAAAAAAGTTTGAGATAATGAACAAAACATAGAAATGTATTTGTATTAAGTATATAAATTTATATTGTTATAATTATAGTAAATTTATTATCATTATATAATTACATCTTTTTTGGATATATATTTAATTTAATAGCTATTCATATAAATAATAAATGCATTTTAAATTTTCCGTAATATACTTCATATTACAGAAGTAGAATAATATATATAATATTTGTTTAATTAGAGAATGATATATCTATAAAGTATTATATTGTAATATATTATATATAAAGTTTTGGATATAAAAATATTATATTACTTGATACTATTTAATTTATAAAAACTTTTGACTATTTAAATATTATAACAATAATATAAGTGAAAAGTTATAAAATTATTGTTTTTATTCTATATACTTCTATTTGCGAATACCATTTTTGCATAACACTAAAATATTTAGTTTCAAATCTGTTTGATTTAAATAAGAATTTTATTTTTTACTATTTAGATTACTGATAATATTGATCACATTGCTTTTAATAATTAAATAAATACTTTTTGATTGTATAATGTATATAGCTTTAAATGGTAATAAAGTATGGATATTAGATCTTAGTCCATAATTTTTAATTGATTTTATAAAAAAAATAATATCAAATTTTATCTATATTAAAAAATCATAATAGAAAATATTACGAAATATTTATCCGTTTGTTTACTTGAATATTCTTTTTTATATAACATAATAAATTATCATTAAGATTCAAAATCTTTTGACTTGAATCAGTATCACAAAAATTAAATGTTAAATAAATTTTTTTCCAATTAAAATAATTTTCCCAGTATAATCCGCTTTAAATAAGTGTAATATCTACTGAAATTGGATAAATTCGATGAGACATATTTTTTACTTGGAAAATTTGGCAAGATTATTTTTAATTCAGATACTTTGCTTTAGATGATAATTTTTTTTTCAATATAGCAATATTTAGTTAAAATAAGAACCATTATAAAACAATATTAAAATTTTTATAATTTATTAAAATAAGTAAATATACTAAATTAAAAACATATTAGTGACTCTTAATATATTTTAATACTTATATTATCAGATATTAAAATTTATATAATTTGACAAATTGTTTTGATCATTATCAGTATAGTTATTCCCTTATCATAAATTAAAATCCATTAACTCCCTAATTAAATTCTATAATCTATCAATTCAACTTATCAAAACACCCATAATCACTTTTAACTTTATACTTGAAAAAGGTAATATTTTTAAGATTAAATTGAATTATGATGAATGATGGATATCTAGCTGTATAATATATATTAATTTAGAAATATTAGAACGTTTTTGGGTGTTTTGATCGGCACTTAATACCACGATTTGTAAAAACCAAATTAGGTCACTATTGATGATGTAATATGATTCGAAGAGTATACCTTTCTTTTTCTTGTTAATATAAAATAAAAATAATTATACATTTTTTAGAATAAATTATTATAAGTTTATATTATTTTATTTTCATATTAAGATATATATTTTTTATAATCTTAAATTTTTAATATTAATTATTTATATTTAGTTTAATAACTTAATCAAATTTTAATTTATATAAGTTTGGGAAAATTAAATTTACCTGTCACTTTTTAATATCATATGACCAAATTTAATTGAGAAGATTCGAATTTCGATAGTATATATTGATCAATTCGTCCACTTTGGTTATTCAACTCTTTCATTGATTCATATCACTATGTTTAAAATCTTATCTTTGCTCTCCCTTTCTTTAGTTGAAGGGCAGATCAAGCGTACTTCATACGATGTAGGTGTTCAATCTGTTATCCCAACTCATCAACCATGGATTTGGCCAATTCCTAAAGAATGGAGTATGGGCAGCACAACCCTTGAATTTTATCCTCACCAGCTCTACTTGGACTATCCTAACAACGAAATCATCTCCAAAGCTGTTGAAAGATATTGGAAGATTTTGAATTTACCCAATGACAAACCTCAATTTATTCCTTATAACTGGACTACTACCAGCACGGAAACTAAAGGAAGAGTACATGGTTTCAAGATTTCTGTCAAAGATCTCAAGGCTGATCTTGAAGTAGAAACTGATGAAAGCTATAGTCTTAGTGTTCAACCCAACAAATTTGTCGAATTGAACTCTACTACTGTTTGGGGTGCTCTTCGTGGGTTGGAAACTTTGTCTCAATTAGTCAGATACTCTCCAATTCACAAGAAATTAGTTATTCCTCATGCTCCATATTTGATTAAGGATGCTCCTGCTTTCAAGCATCGTGGTGTTCTTTTGGATACTTCCAGGCATTATTACACACTGCAAGATATCTACAAGTTATTAGATGGTATGAGCTATAACAAATTCAATGTTTTCCATTGGCATATGCTCGATTCTACCAGTTTCCCATACAGATCTAAGAAATATCCTCAGCTTGCCGAATTTGGAGCTTACGGTCCTGAATTTGAGTATGATGCCAAAGCTATTAAAAAAGTAGTTAAATATGCAAGAGAAAGAGGTATTCGTGTCATTCCAGAAATGGAAGCTCCAGGACATGCTACAGCCTGGGGTTTGGGTATGCCAGAGATTGTTTCATGCTTGGATACTCAACCATTCTTTGGACTCACAGTCCAACCACCAGCTGGTCAGTTGAACCCTGCCAATCCCAAGACTATTGAAGTTGTCAAGGATATCATTGCTGAATGGAGTGAACTCTTCCCTGATCATTACTTCCATGCTTCTGGTGATGAAATCATTATGAAATGCTGGACTGAAGATCCAAGCGTCAAGAGTCTTATGGCTAAAACCAATCAAACCTCTTATCAAATCTTTGATAAATTTACTCAAGAAATGCATAAAGAAATTCGCAAACATGGAAAAGCTGTTATGGTATGGCAAGAAATGTTACTTGAATACAATACTACTTTACCCAAGGATACTATTATTCAACCTTGGTTCGGTCCTAAGGCCGTAAAGGAAATTGTCAGCAAGGGTTACCGCACCGTTGTGTCCACCTCTGAATACTGGTATCTCGACATTGGTTTCGGCCGTCCTCGCTCTAATCCTTATCCAGATGTCGCAGGTGCTGGGTTCAATCATTGGAACAGAGTTTACACCTATGATATCACTGAAGGATTAACTGCTGAGGAAAGTAAATTGGTTCTTGGAGGTGAAGTTACTTTGTGGGGTGAATTAATGGACACCAATAACTTTGAAACACTCTTGTGGCCCCGAGGTTCTGCTGCTGGTGAGAGATTATGGAGTGGTTATAAGGATACCAAGGGCCAAAACATTACTAGTGCTGATGCTATTCTTCGTCTTTTACCATGGCGTGAAACTATGATCCATCGTGGAATTAGAGCTACTCCATTGAATCAAGGCTACTGTACTCGTAACCCATTGAATTGCTTCCAACCTCCCAAAGCTAACTAATATCCTTGATTTGAATAATACTAATATTTGAGTATTTTGATATTAAAACTTTTAAAACCATTAAATTTAGTTAATAAATTATTTTGAATTCATTCAAAATTACTTTATGCTTATCAACACTTATATAATCAGAAACATATATATTGAAAATTAGTTGAATATATAAAACCCAAATATATATCATATCATTTATATATAACATATATTTGTATATTCAAATTATTTATCCACTATATTATTCCCATTCTATTAATTAAAATTTAGAAATATAATTAATTCAAATTATATTCCTTATAATTTTAATAATCGATTATATATATATATATATATATTATATGATTTTAGCTCTAATTTTGATATTTTTATATTATAATTCTATTAATCCCAATTGATATTAAAAATAATAGAAAAAAAATATGAAAACTAAAAAGTTTTTTAAATTAATAATATTTAAAAAATATTAATTTATAATTGTGAAAGTATGAAATTAATGACGAATAAGACAAATTTGAATTATTTTTTTTTGGTATTTTATGGAATAGAACTTTAAAAAGATTATTTATTCATTATATTAAAAGAAATAAACATTTAAAATAAACTTAAAAAATAAATGGTATTAAGGAGTGTATTATTGATCATATATTAAATTATCAAAAATTAAAATATTATATTGTTTTCTTTAATATATTTTAAAGAAAAATTCAAAAATAAATAATTATATCAACTAATGGTATATTGATTCATTTCAGTTTGTTAAGCAAATTTTTTATATACTTAAAATGCTTTGATGAATTTTTGAAAATAGCATTATATTTGTTTTTATTGATTAGTCGTTTCAATTCACTGTCTATAGATGTCAATTAACACTAGATAATTTTCAATGTATATATGAGATCCATCTTACTGTTCAATTTTTCAATTATTATTATTATTATTATTCATTCTTATATTTTTCATTATGATTCTGAATGCATTTAGAATTTTATTTCAATACTTTATGAACATATTAAACAATAATAATCTTGAATTAGATTGATTCTAATGAAACTATCGTGTTATAGAATATATATTCTTACAATAAGTAATTACGATATTTTCAATATATTATTTTTATGTTGAGTAAAAAAATGATAAGATTTAAATAGTTTAATCTTAAACAAAATTAAATATTTTTAAATAATCAAAATTAATAACTTTTATAAAGATTTTATATTTCCAAATTAATATTGACAATATTCATTTAAATTATTCAGATAAAAGCTTGTATTAAATTAATCTTTTTCAAAACTTTTTGAATTGTTTCCTTGTTTATTCACCTTTGTTAAATAAATTCCAAAAAGATATTTAATTAATCTACTTCAATGAACTAATTTACATATTCTATATAGAATTTATAAATAATAAACCTCAAATTGATACATTGGAACACATATCCAATATATTGAGCTAGAAAATAGCTATTATAGTAATACTCGAGGAATGTTTTATATAATATTTTCATTATGCAGGGTTGATGTAATCTCAAATGCCAATTTTAAATTGGTGAAATTAATTAAAAATTTTCTCAATTACCATTCTCAAAGATGATATATTTTATCATATTTTTGTGATATGAAGTTTCTATGCAGCTAATCGCCCCCCTTCGAGAATATCAAATAATTAAATTGATTAGATAATTATTTGATTGGGGCTAGTAATGATACCTTCTTTAAATCATTATAATTCCATATTATCTGAATATATTCGAATTTAAAATAATTCTCAGGTAATTCAAATATATACATATTATTAAAACATATTAAGTTATATCCATTGATTAGTAATTTATTTTTCAATTTACGACAAAATTTCGATCTGTCAAAACAATTTTGACAATTTGAATTAATATATTCCCAAGGATCTTAATGTATCATTTTTACCAAATATCTAAAACTTTAAATAATGATATTCAAGAAAATATGTGTAATTTAGTTATATCTTTATTTTATTTATATATTTGGAAATAATAATGAATTGAATAATTGGTATAATATATCTAACGCTAATTTAAAGATAATTATTATATATTTATTAACTCCATATTTTATTATATCGAGTAATACCTTTAATGACACCAATACTATGGTATATCAATTATATTCTTTTTAATTTTTTTATATTAATATAGAAAATCAATTATAAAATATATAAGGTAAAAAGTAGAAAATATGGCTGAATTTCTACTGTTTATTATATTATATTTATTAATTCAAAAATATTGAAATAAAATTCAATTTATATCTAATATAACCTAATGATATTACAAATAGTAAATGAATATGATTGGAATTATAATATATTAAAAAATACCCTAATATATGAAATTAATTAATAAAAATATTATTTTAAATCATATTAAAAAATTTAAATTAAATATAAAAAATAACTATATTAAAATGAATAACAAATTATGAGATTTTTTAAAAATTTAAATTATGAATAATTATTATAATATAATATATATTTGATTATTTTATTTAAAAAGTATCATATATATCTATATACAGAAAATAAGTTTTTATTTTATTAATAATTAAATTATTAAATTTGTTAATTATTAAATTTTTGTATGTTTTATTTGAAAATTATATTTTTTTTAAAAAAACTTGCCAATTAATTATATTGAATAAATGTAAATATATTTTATATAAGAAAAAATTTAATTCACACTGAATAAGAGATTTACTATAAAATTTTTAATCAAAATTGACAAATTGATTTAAAAATATCTAGAAACTGAAAGAGTTTAAAAATTTAATATATATTTTTTATTACTAAACTATTATCATAATGTAATTTAATTTTAATTAAGTTTCAACTAAGAAATTAATATTTAAATTATATTAGTTAGACATTAAGATGAATAAATCCTCAAAAAATAGTTTTGAAATAGTAAAAAATGTTAAAGAATATATTAAAGTGAACAAAAGATTAATATCATTTTAAAAATATAATATCTTTGAGAATACATACCAAATCCTTATTATCATATATTTTAATTCGCGTCTTATATTGGTTATAACAATTGATTATTTGAAACTTCGAATAATATTTTATATTCATTGTTAATTGTTATAAGCTGTCATATTTAAGTGAGATTGGGCTATATTGAAGTATTGATTATTTGAAAATATATTAGTTGAAATAGTCTTTTATTCGAATCAATAGATTTTAAATATCTTATAATTTTAAAAACAATAATTTGTTTATACTAATATATAATTGGATTTGACAATAAGATAGAATTATAAGTAGAGAATTTGTATATCTAGCAATATACTAATTCAATAATTTTGTGGATTGATGTATAGTATACTATGTAATAATAATATTGTAATTAAAAAAATAAATTAGAAGTATCCGAATATAAGTTGATGATACCACTATGGAAAAAACATGAATTTGCTTAATGGTTATTTCTTTATTTAACTATTTTTTTAAAGTATTGTTGTGTTGGAGGTAATTATTTATTTAGAAATGGGATAGAATAATACAGAAGTTACCATTAATACTAACTGATAAAATAGAGTTTTTAAGTATATTTACTGAATATTTATATTATACAATCTAAAATAAATCTAAGTATATTAATAAATGAATATATATCTAGATTGACTCACTCAAATTCAATTGCAAAACGAAAAATTAATTCTAATATGGATAACTATTAATAAAAATAAGACTATAGTTTGAAGATTTGATCTATACAAACAAATATTCTTTAAACCATGGCTATATATAAAGTTTTTATAATAACATTTCTCTAAATTAGGTGATAATTCAATTTTAAAACTGTTATTTTGATCAATTATGAATTTGAATAGTTCAATACATAAAATCAGATAAATGATAAAACTTGATATAATATATTGTCATTTTATATATAAAAATGCGTTTTTCAAGAGTTACAATTAATCTTAAAATTTACATAATTATATTAATTAACGATACAAAGATAAATTGATAATTAATAACGACTATTTTTTCAAGTAATTAATAATTATGAAATTATACTGATTAATTATTATTTCACCCTGCTAAACCAAATATAATTATATAATTATATTTCAACATTATTAACCTAAAAAATTAAAAACTTATCAATAAGAAACTTGGTAACCTAAATTGATACACTATAATTCATTATCCAGTTTTATTATTGATATAAATATTTATTTTAAAAGAAAAATGTTAAATATTTAGATTCATTATGATATATTTGATTTAATAAGGATATTGGAAAATTTATTATTAACTAATTTGATAGCAAAATTTCTAAAATGAATATAATTCAAAGACTGACTTAAGTAAATTCATTTTCTCTAATTGTGATATTTGGATCAATGTGAGTTGACATTTTTCAACTAGCAGTCAAAATATATAAATTATCTCAAGATATGATAGAAATATATTTAAAGATAAACCACCAATAATTATATTATCACAAAGTTGAATGTATGTAGAAATGTAAAGATTTATGAATCAATACTTCAATTTTGTTTATTTTAATAAATCAAAATATATTAATTGGTAATAATAAAATGATAATTGGTTCAATAATTTAATATAACAAAGAATAATAATTCAATAGAACTCTGTATTTAAAACAATTTCAATAAACACAAACTTAGTGAAACAAATGATTGCCACTTTACAAAATAGTAAGTATATTGAAAGGACCTAACCTAAAACAGCTATAATACTAATAATTAGAACTACTTAAATAATTGAATTTTTTACTAAAGCCTGTGATCAATGGTTGTTATAATATAAGCCGGTTAATTCAGCTTTATTAATTTTAGTTCTAGCATTAAAAATTTCAATTTGTACTAAATTTTCTGAATTTTTTTTCAATATTATGTATCTGAATATTCTACCCTTGAAATTGATCTGTATTATGCTTAAAATACTACATGTGTATATATATGAAGTTTGCGAGAAGATTCAAGGTTTAGCATATCGCTCTACAAGATAAAAGGCTCGAAATTAAGTTAGCACTAATAAATTTAAATAGTATAAATTGAAGTCTAAATCTCACTAATAGTACACAAAATATTAAATCAAAATGCTTAAAATTTTTATCCATTATCATTTGTACAATGAGAGATCAAGTGTTCGCCTTATGATGTTGGAATTCAATCCAACATCCCGACCCATCAACCTTGGGTATGGCCTATCCCCAAAGAATGGTGCATGAGCAGCGCCACTTTGGAAGTCCATCCTCACCAGCTTTATTTGGACTATCCTAAATCCGATATTCTCTCCAAGGATGTTGAAAGATATTGGAACATCTTGCAATTACCAGACAACAAGCCTCAAATGATCCCATATAATTGGACTACTACCAGCTCTGAAACTCATGGCAGAGTCACGGCCTCAAGATTGCTGTAGAAGACCTTGAGGCTGATCTTGAAGTAGAAACCGATGAAAACTACACCCTTTGTATTCAGCCAGATCAAATAGTCGGATTGAAGTCTACTACTGTTTGGAGTGCTCTTTGCGGTTCAGAAAGTTTGTCTCAATTAGTCTGATACTCTCCAATTCACAAGAAATTAGCTATTCCTCATACTCCATACTTGATCAAGAATGCTCCTGCTTTCAAGCATAGAGGTATATTATTGGATACTTCCAGACATTTTTATCCATTGAAAGACATCTACAAGTTATTAGATGGTGTGGGCTACAACAAGTTTAATGTATTCCACTGGCACATGCTTGATGCTACCAGCTTCCCTTACAAATCTAAGGCTTATCCTCAACTCACTGACTATGGATCTTACGGACCCGATTTTGAATACGATGCCAAAGCCATTAAATAAGTAGTTAAATATACAAGAGAAAGAGGCATCCGTGTAATTCCTGAAATTGAAGCTCCTGGACGCGCTACATCTTGGAAACTGAGTATTCCTGAAATTGCTTCTTATATTGACACTCAACCCTTCACTGGGTTCGCGGTTCAGTCACCTGCAGGTCAATCAAATCCTGTCAATCCCAAAACCCTTGAAGTCGCCAAAGCATTAATTTCTGAATGGAGTGAACTCTTCCCCGATCACTACTTCCATGCTTCTGGTAATGAAATCATCATGAAATGTTGGACCGAAGATCATATTATTCAAGGCCACTTGGCTAAGAATAATATGACCTCTTTCCAATTGTTGGACAATTTTACCAAAGAATTTCATTCCGAAATTCGTAAGCATGGTAAGGCTGTCATGGTTTGGCAAGAAATGTTATTGGAATATATTGCAACTTTACCTAAAGATACTATCGTCCAGTTCTGGTTTGGACCTACTGCTGTCAAAGAAATTATTAGCAAGGGTTACCGTACTGTCGTATCCATTTCCGAATGGTGGTATCTTGACGTTGGTTTCGGCCGTCCTCGCTCCAACCCATATCCCGATGTCCCTGGCTCTGGATTCAATCACTGGAACAGAATGTACTCCTATGATATTACTGAAGGATTGACTGAAGAAGAAAGCAAATTAGTCCTGGGTGGTGAAATTGCTATTTGGAGTGAATTGATTGACAGTAACAACTTCGAAACTCATCTCTGGCCTAGAGGTGCCGCTGCTGGTGAAAGATTGTGGAATGGCTACAAGAACTCCAAAGGCCAAAAACTCACCAGTGCCGACGCTATCCTCCGTTTGATTCCATGGCGCGAATCTTTGATCCATCGTGGAATTAGAGCTACTCCATTGAATCAAGGCTACTGCTCTCGCAATCCATTGAACTGTTTTCAACCTCCAAAAACTAGTCCAACCTGTATTAATTACCTATAATTGCTACTTTGATGTTTTTTGAAATTTTCCTTTGAAAATATCTAATAACATACAAACTTTATATTACAATTATTTTTAGATTTTGACCAATAAACCAGATATTTTAAATTATTTATTAGCTGTTTAAATAGTAAATAAGCTTATTTGAAATTATATATATTTCAAAATTTACTTATGCTTAAATGATATATAATCTAAACAAATATAAAAAATATTAATATGATATTCGGTACTACTACTAAATTAAATATAAAATTAGTTAAAATGTATTAATATATTATTGTGTTAAAAATTAAAATATAATTACGGAATTAAAATATATTGAGATAATAATTTAATGTGATTTAAATGTATAAAAAATATTATAATGTCGAAATAGATTTAGAAAGAGAAAACAAATGAACTTGAATATTTCTTACTATAAGAAAGTGAATTGGCTAAATATATATAAAAAATTATGCACAATTTTTGTAATACCTTATCTTTTCATATTAGGTTTATGTCACGGTTATTAGCTCTTGGAGCGTCATTGAGGACACTGACACAGCCATTCTGTAGGCCAGATTGTGAAACATGATACCTACCAGCTGGGGTAAACTACCAATGATCAGATCTCTGGCTATTCGGCCTTGATCACTTGTAAATGGGGCTTTGTACAGAGCGACTAGACCAGCAGCAACAGTGGCGGCGTTAGGATCCGACATGCTAAAAGATGGAATCAAGGAATATCAATAGGAACGGGTTTAGAAGGATTAGTGTAAAATGACTCAAGTGGAACTATAAGCAGTTACTTGAGTATACCAAAAGGGTTGGCTTTGGATGTAGGGAAAAGGTTTATTAATGTAAGAAAGTAAGGTAAGAGAGAGAGATCAAGAAGGGAGCCGAGCCCTTCTTATACTTAAGTGAAATATATAGGCATAAGTATGCACGGATGAGTAACAGTGAGGTCACTCAGACGTGGACTGGTAAAATGTTGATAAGGCCTAATTTGGTTAATCAGGTACTTAATAGTGAATTGGAGTGAAGAAAGGTATCAATTAGGTAGCAATCGTCACATTACCCCCTCCGAGACCTTTTATCACTCTTTCACGGGTTTGAGTTTAGAGTAGTGGACATTGGTGATAGTACGGTGTGTTTCTCTATTGATGATGTTGTAATAATTGTCCGGTGTACGGCGTACGACTTCACAAGGACCACTCCAAGGAGAACTCATTTTGTTGATTCTTGCGGCTGGGGAACGATACCAGAGAACTTTATCACCATGTTTATATTGTGTATACCCAGCGGTGCCGGGTGGAAAGCGGTTTCTCTTGATTTGAAACTGGTAGACGTTGGCTTGTAGTTGTTTATGATGTTGATTAAGTGAATGGATAGCTGTGGTAAGTGATTCATCATCAGTGAACTGTCGAGCGATGTGTTTTAATTGCACTGGAAGAATTGGTTGTCTATTGTAGAGAGCTTTGAATGGTGATACCTTAGTTGTTTCGTTAGGAGTGAAACGTAACCCCATGAGGCTGTGACCAAGATAGCGATCCCAGGTAGTAGCATGTAATTGGGTAAGTTTTCGCAATCCTCGAATTATAGTTTGGTTCATTCTTTCTACTAAACCGTTAGTTGATGGCATATAGGCGGCGGTCAGACGTTGTTCTATGCGCAGTTCTCTTAATAATTGCTGCCAGGTTTCACCGATAAAGACGGGGCCTTGATCAGAGATGATCTGGCGTGGACATCCATATCGTTGAATAACTGAGAGTAGGAAATTGGCAGTAGTAGGAGTATCAATTTCTGGAGTTGGTATTGCTTCAACCCATCGTGAGTAAAGATCAACTAAGACCATAATGAAGCGGTTACCATCAGCGGTAAGAGGTAGAGGACCTACAAAGTCTATTGCAACTTTCTCAAAGCAGTAAGTTGAGGGAATGGTAAAGAGAGGTTGCGTTAAAGCATGACCACTGTTCTTTTGACACTGTAAACAGCGGGAAACGGCCCAAAGAACTGTTTGTCTCAGACCTAGCCAAAAGAAGTGACTCTTGGCGTATTGGTAACATTTTTCGAATCCTAAATGACCGAGTAATCGATGTACATGCTCAACTGTGGGTAATCGATCAGCACTATCGATGAATAGGAGGGATTTGTCGGCTTCTTTTTTGTAGAGTTTGCCGTTGTGTTCTTTTAATATCATTGCAAGTTTTTCTAACTCACCTTGACGTGCCTTCCATTCCGGAGGAATGATTTGTTGTCGTTGATAATTGATAATGACTTGTGTATCAGTTAACTGAGTTACAGCGGCTAATCTAGATAATGCATCAGCGTTCTGATGTTTTAAACCAGGTCGGTGTTTGATTGTGAAGTTGTAACATTGTAGCTTGAGTGCCCATCTGGCGAGTCGTCCTGATGGATCTTTGAGGTTGAGTAACCATTGAAGGGCGCTATGATCGGTAATGACATGGAAAGTGTTACCATGTAAGTAATAATGGCATTTTCTGATAGCGAACAAAATTGCTAAGCATTCTAACTCTGTGATGGTATAATTCCTCTCAGCAGGAGTTAGAGTTCCGGAAAAGTAAGCGATGGGATGCTCTTGTTGTTATTCATCATACTGACATAGTACAACGCCTAGACCTGTAGTAGAAGCGTCAGTATGGATGGTGAAAGGTTTGCTGAAGTCGGGATGAATGAGAACTGGAGCTTGAGTAAGGTAGTTCTTCAAAGACTTGATAGCGTCGTAATGTGAGGGATTCAATTCAAAAGGTACATTCTTTTTTAGGAGATTAAATAGAGGGGCAGCCACTACAGAAATATTAGGTATAAATGAGCGATAGTAATTGACCAATCCTAAGAAAGATTGTAGTTCCTTGACGTTAGCCGGGATTTTTAACTCGTTGATTGCTTGTATCTTCGAAGGGTCTGGCTTTTTGCCATTTGCGGAAATAATATAGCCTAAATATAGTAATTCCTGTTGGACTAATGAACATTTCTTTAGTTTCACCTTGAGGTTATACTTATTTAATAGGGTAAAGACTTGATCCAGATGTTATACATGCTCGTCGAAGGTTTCAGAGTATATGATGAGATCGTCGAGGTATACAGCTACGAATTTATCTAGAACAGATTGTAAGACTTCATCCATAAGACGCTGAAAAGATGACGGTGCATTTGTAAGGCCAAATGGCATCACATTAAAATGATACATTCCATGCACAGAGGAAAAAGCAGTCTTCTCTTTATCATCAGGGTTCATTGGTATTTGCCAATACCCACTAGCTAGGTCTAACGAGGTGAGAACTTTGGCTTTGTGGAACCGTTCAAGCAATACGTCGACTCTAGGAATTGGATAGGCATCTTTTTTCGTGATAGCGTTTAACCTTCTATAATCTACACAGAAACGTGTAGTGCCATCCTTCTTTGTTACTAACACTACAGGAGAGGACCAAGGAGAATTGGACGGAGAGATAACTCCCGCTTCCAACATGGCTTGGATTTCTTCCTTTTCAGTTTGGATATCTTTATGGGACTTAACATATGGCTTAGCTTTGAAGGGTAGCGCATCACCAGTATCAATAGAATGAGTTGTTGTGGAGACTAAGCCGGGTACTGATAGTGAATTTTCGAACAGCGGTGCATATTTTTCTAATAGAAGTCTTATTTGTTGGGACTGTTGAAGGGATAAGTGTTCTAAACGAGCTTTAATAGTATCCTCTAACTTAGCTAGCAAGTTAAGCGAACCAAGGACGGTGTTAGCTGAGCAGGCGCTGGTTCAGGAGGCCTTTGTTCAGTGGCTTCAAACTTAACATGGGGTGCACTGACTAATTGGAGATGAGCAATAGCTTGACCAGGATGTAAAGTAATAGCTTGCGAATTGGGATTATGGACCAATATTTGTAGTTCTGGATATTGCTTGGGTAAAGAACACCATTACCTATAACTAATTGTAACTCATTACTCCAATGATGGGCAATAATGAGCCCAATTAAACCTTCTGGGATGTTAACGGTAAGGCCAGTAGCAACCTTTAGTGTTTCTTGAGGTCCGATGGTGACTGGATGCACGGATCTTAAGGTTAATCGACCATCCTTGTCAGAATAGGTGTCTTGTACCCGAGTATACAATTGGAAGTAATTGACAGTGCGGGGACCGTCGTCGACGTCAACATGCAGACATAAGTGGTGGACTGGGACTGGCTATAAGGCAGTGGCACAACCATAGCAGTATTTACCTGTGTAGTATGAAGAGGCTTCCAGTTAAAAGAGACGCTAGAGTTAGGGAGTGAACTTGATTGGTTTTGAAATCAATTCTTGCACCTAAGTGACCTAATACATTAGTACTTAATAACATATCATATCCACTACTTGGTAGGACGATAGCAGGACAATGTATAATCTCTGATCCTATGCGGAAGCGTAGTCTTTGGAATCCTAAAGTAGCGGCGGTGTTCCTTTCCGCTGTGCTAATACCAACAGAATTTATAGGTGTCGGTTGTTGAGTTAGCTTTGGTAATAGATTGGCGCTGACAACTATTCCAGCACACCCAGTATCTAGAATGGCGGTAATAGGTATACCGTCGATAGTTACAGGCAAAGAGGCTGCAGATGCAGAAGTCCAAAGAAACTGTACACTAGGATCCGGCTTTGACTTAGTCGTAGTAGCATACACAGATCGGCTTTGGGTATTGACGAACCCAGCAACGTGCTTAGGTGGTGATTGATTAGAGGTAGCGGAAGTAGAAGTTGAATTCGCATCCACAACATCGACATGATGTTCTTCTGAGAGATTGTTGATTTGCTGAGCTCGACATTCCTTATCTGAGTGTGTGGCTGTCTTGTGATAGGTGCACCATTTACCAGTATTCTTGCGATTAGTGGCAGGAGTAACATGATTAGCTCCTTTGGCCGATAATTTACGTGAGAACGCATCATGACTTAAGTATAGTCGATTGTCATACAAGAATTTCGCTTGAGCGATGGCGTCATATACGGTGAAGTAACGTTGTAGAGTAAGATCGCGTTGAAGCTCAGGATTCACACCAGACAAGAAGATATGGATGGCATCATGTTGTGGAACGACGCCTCTAGGAATAGCTCTTAGTTCTTTCTCAAAAGCGGATATATATTGATTAAAATTGGAAAATTTCTTAGAGGCAATGGCTCTAAGACGCACAGTGTAATGTAAAGGACTTTGATGAGGAACAAAGTGTTGCAAGAAAAGCTGCTTTACTCCTTCCAATGGGGCAATCCATCTGGGAATTGTAAAATAAACCATTGGAGTGCGGAATCCAATAGATGATCAGGTAAGTAAGCGACTTTCTCGTCATCCGACCAATGGTCTCTGGACGTAGCAAGGTCATAGGCTTGTATAAATGTGAGAGCTTCAGTAGCTCCTTCTCCATCGTATCTGAACCGGAGTCTACGAGATTTGGAGGATTTACCATTGCAATGGCCTTCCCACCAATCCTGATCATCATCATCCAACTTATCTTTGGGTTGTTTAGGTGATCCGATGTTCCGTTGTACTAGGTGCGTAGCAGCTGAACCGGCGGCAACACCTGAGCTCCAACTGTAAAAAGACAGACAACGACTAGGATTACTGGCATTGGTGATTGACGATGGTTGTGGTTGGTAGGGATCTAGACTAAGTGCCTGAGGTGTCGTCCTGTAGGCCTCTCAAAAAACATTGTCCTTGGCAACTCGAATTTTCCCCTACGGAAGTTTGACCCGTAGGTGTCGCCGGTGCGGAGGTAGATATTAGAGTCGTGGGGGCTTGAGCTGCGGAACCGGGCATTAGCACTGTGTAATCATACGTTGGTAGCGCTTCTGGTAAGGCCCTAAAGTCAGCATCCAACTCGAATATTCTATCCTTAACAACGTTCTGAGGGTTGATTAAGAAGTTATCATCCATCTTGTCGACGGGCGCAGCGTTCTTTTCATTCCACAAGACATAACTAACTAAATCCTTAGCAGCCTTCCTGACAGTCATGAGGGCAGCCTTAGGTATTTCCGATAGACTCCCCCCACGTTGGGTGCCAAGTGTCACGGTTATTAGCTCTTGAGCGTCATCGAGGACACTGACACAGCCATTCTGTAGGCCAGATTGTGAAACATGATACCTACCAGCTGAGGTAAACTACCAATGATCAGATCCCTGGCTATTCGGCCTTGATCACTTGTAAATGGGGCTTTGTACAGAGCGACTAGACCAGCAGCAACAGTGGCGGCGTTAGGATCCGACATGCTAAAAGATGGAACGAGGGCGACTAAATCAGCAGTAGTAG
>JNEM01009145.1:0-12209 GCA_000697335.1 Conidiobolus incongruus B7586
TAAAGTTAAGAAAGAAATTATTTAAAATTTGTTAAAATCTAAAAGATTAATTTTAATTATTATTTTTTTAATTATTAATAGAGTAAAAAAATATATTTAAGATATTTTTTTATTTTAGCTAAAGAATTATCTAAATACTTTAATATTAGTTTTATATGTATTTTATATATATTAAATTTTAAGTTTAAATTAATAAATAAAAATATAAAATAAATACCTTATAATTTAACTAAAGCTTAAAAAACTATAATAGCTATTATTAAAAAGAACTTATTAAAATATTACTAGAAACTTAAGCTTTTATAACAAATAATTACAATTAATAATCTTAAATCCCCTTATATAATCTTTCCTTAAAATATAAATTAAAGTGCTAAGTTAAATTAACCCCCTTTATAAATCCTTCTAAATAAGCATTTTTTAATAAGTGAATATTAATTATTATAATAAATTATAATAAATTATAATAGTATATGCTACTATTATTTAATTTCTAAAGAAAAATCAATTAATAATAAACTTTATATTGTTTTTTTAAAAAAAACTATTTTTAATTATTATTCTTAATATAATTTAAGAAAACTTATTATTTTGTATAATAATTATAAAATATATAAATTTAAAATTGTAAAAACTTGCTAATTAAAAATAATTGGAAAAAACTATTATATCTAGTATATTCTTTAGATTATAATTATTTTAAGCAATTAAAAAACTAGCTTACAAGAAAGAAAATTTCTATAAAAAAATTTTAATTAATTTGTAAAATATCAAATTTTAGTCTTTAATAAAAAAAATTATTTTTTAAGTGTTAAAAGTTTGTCAAAAATATAGCAAAAAGTTACTAATATTAAAAGAAACTATTAAGTTTATATTATATATCAAAATGTTTATTTATTTTAAATTGCAAAAAATTCCCATTATTTAAAATACAAAGTAATATTAAAATTATGTCATTATTTAATTTATATAGTAATGATTATGAAAATTAATTTTGGATAAATAACATATCAAAAGTTTTACTTTTTTGATTAATAATATAATATAAGGATATAAATATATTTTGAAGGATCATTAATATAAATTTTAAAACAAAAAAAATTGATTGGTTTTTTAACAAATTAAGAAATTAATATTATTTTAAATTGATATATTTTAAGAACTGATTATGAAAATATTTGAATAATTAATTTATATATGAAATAATAGATTGAAATATTCGAGTAAATTTCAAGTCGATTATTTTTGAATGAAGATATGTTAAATAAATAATAAAGATCAATAGTAATTGCATAATAATCTCAAATATATTATATAAGTCTATTGATGGAATAAGTCAATACATAAGTGTTGAAAACCAATATATATTAATTTTTAAATGCATTTAATTGGCAAAATTATTTCATTAAATGTTAAATATATAAATAATTATATTATTTCGTGGTATGAATCAGAACCTTGTACAGGGAATTAGAAGCTGGCAGAGTAATCGTTGGTGACCATAATTAGGACTCTTACTTCAGAACAATTATAGAGGCGCAGACATTGCTGGGTAGGATGGAAATGTAAAAATCAATTACGAATGTTAATCTGGATGAATAAGCTAATATCAAAGCCAAAGATATGTACCAATAATAAATATTAACTGAGAATTAACATGTAGAATTATGAATTAAACCTATAGAAATTCAATTGATATTCCATGAGTCTCCAGACTGATCTTGGAATAATAAAAAATAATGAATTAAGGTGAGAGCAGACTGTTAAGTTTGGAATTTTCTTCTGAAATAATATGTCAATATAATTAATTAAAATCTTATGATTATAACTATTATTCAAAAAATATAACTTTATTTAATGTGAACTCAAAAGATTTATTGTATATCTGGATATTTTATAGTTGAATATGTTGATGTATTTAGCAGAATTAATATAATCTTGCTATCCAAATATGAATATTATTTATTTGCATATTAATAGTTAAGGGCCTGTTATCAATAGTTTTTGAAAATAGATGAAGTAAAACATTTGATATTAAAATGCTTCAATATAATATTTATTTTATTAATGAATTGGGTGTAAAATATTTTAACGAACGCGGATCTTTAGATTGAGGTTAGAGATAACCTTCTTGCTGTTAGTGGTGGCAAGCATATCAATGTTGTATCTACCAGCGGGGATTCTAGAATCAACCTTGACAGAACCGTCAAAGGAAATGTCACCTTTTTCCAAAGGACATTTCTTACCAGCCATAGGAGCACTTTCACAGAGGTCATAATCACGTCTGATAGTGAAGATACCACGAGAAGCTTCAACATGGATATTTCCGCCAGTAACTTTTTCCTTCAAATAGCCTTGAGCCTTGATAGTGACGTTTTGCCCAGCAACGGGAGAGTCTGGAGAGAAAGAGATAGATTTGATGGTCAAGAGATCAGATGAGGAACCACAGTTGAAGATGATATCCTTGTAGATGGGTTTGCATCCAGCACGGACTTCGGCATCGAAGTCAACATCATTGGTAAAAGCGGAAGCAGTTAAAGCAAAGAGAGCGGCAATGGTTTGGAATTGCATGTTGATAATCATTAAAATATTATTCAATTAAAGATTGATGTCTTTTGCTGCAGAATTTAAGTTCATATTTAAACTAAATTAAATCTCTCATAAAATGCTTAATTCCGGATTTGTTTCTTATTAGCTTATCACGTTTTATTTCATTCGCTATAACTGTTTTTGATGTATATTGGAAACTTAAATCTGGATTTTATAATCTAATGATTATCAATTAACTCTATTAAAACACAATATAATTGATTAATATAACACTATTATTAAATGTGAATTAAAAAATAAAATTATTTTTCCAAAAAAATTTAGCTCATTATTGGTATGATTAAATATTTTACAGAATCGATACTTACATTTTATAAAATCAATTGTTATTAAATTCTAGTAATTCTATAATTACATCCTCTAAGTCTGATATTTTCTACCATTAATTTTATAAATATTCGAGAATTTTTTGAAATCCAATCAAAATCATTCAAATATCAATGTGATTAAATTTTTCGATATTAATAGATTTGAATATTCATCAAACACCAAAGCTTGAATATGAATATAACGAATATATTATCAATTGTTGAAATATGGTGACTCTTTTAGGCCAAATAGTTTATATTCATTGACTATAGAAAGATATTTAAACTAATAAACTATATTGTATTGATTTATAATATCAAAAATCATTATATAAATTTTCATTTGAAATTTCTAAAAACATTACTTTATTGATCCTGAATATGCATCAATATTTCAATTAATGATAAGTGAATTTTACAAAATTATAGCTAGTAATGATTTTTCAAGCTAATCATTATTTGCAGCAGTTATACTAAATTTACCAAAATAATGTATTCAATAGCTATAGCGTGGACATGGTGTCCAATTAATATAGTGAACTGGAATATGAATATAATTTCAATTTACCCGGCAATCCAGAATCTTAAAGTATATTCACTTATTTAATAATGAAACTTTGAATGTATCAATAACTTTGGGAAGTTTCTTTGATGAGGTTCATACATATCTCCTCATATTATTCCTAAGTTTGACATTAGTTTATTCATATTTTGAAAATATATATTGAGTCTTAGCTTATTAAATATATTGTAACTCTCTGACTGCAAAAAAGCAGTGTTTATCCTTTGCCTTTTTTGATAGTATTTACTACATATCAATTCTTGTGTTAAATGATAACAATCCAAAAAAAAATTGAATCTGATCGTCTTAGGATTATTTCTTTATTTGTTGAAATTTTGAATGCCAAAATAATCATTAGGATTTTAGATACTTTTGAGGTATGGTTATTGAAGAATTCTTAAGAAATTTACTTTCCTAATATAAAAATGAATAAAATCCTAACTAATATATCAATTTTATCCCAAGTTTGTTTAAAATACACTTGATAATTATTCATTTATATTTTGTATAAAACTTAATAAGATTCTAAAAATGATTTAATGATTACATTGGGTAAATGTACAAATTCGTTCATTGAATAAAATAGGTGATAAGAACATTTTAAATTTAAGCCAATTTCTAATATAAATTTATCTATTTAAAGTAACTATCAGGTAGTCAAAATAAACTTTACACTTTCAGGTAGTTTTTTTCTTTATTATACGTACGTAATCTCTTTTTTTGATTTATGCCAAAAGGTTGGATGATTTCTTGTTTTATCCTATATATCCTGATAGTATCTATTTAAAAAATCATTTGAAAATATCATAATTTTTAAACTAAGAAATATTGGAGCATAAAATATATAAGTTGGATTTATACTATATTTAAAATTTTTTACTAGTGAAAAATTGTAAGGATTTATTTGAATGGGTTAATTTGGTGACTAACTTAGAATTTAAAATTTAATATGTATAAACAGATTAAATGCTATCATTTAATTATTTTGCTATAAACAATTTTTGATATTTCTTAAGAAATTATATTATCAACCAAAATATGACACAGAATAATTCAAATTGTCGATTTTATTAAGAATTTAATCACATTTCATCAGCGAATCATTTTTCTCAATACAAATAGAAATTCATGAACGCGATTAAATATATTGGCAGAAATTAGAGTACTATATTCTTTAATTTTTATCTCTGTTGTACACTATGATTCAATTTTAAACATAATTAGCAAAAAAATATGATGTTTCAAATATATATTAATGTATAAAGAAATATTATGAAGCAACTTTATTAAATGTGATTGCCTATAAATTGGATTTAGATAAACATTTTATGACATTGTGAACATCAGTTTAGATAAATTTTAGCTTGTTATTTTCATACAAATATATCATTTAGTCTCAATTGGCTAATAAACAAATATAACATTGTATAAAGTGATATTATTAGAACCTTTTAAATATATATATATATATATATTTAAATTATGATTATAAAAAGACTAGATAATTTATGCTAGTTTCTTTGTTTCTAATGTTAATTTGAAATATATTATAAAAGATAAAATTATTTTTTTATAATAGTAATTCATTCTAATTTACAAAATAAATTGGCTAATGTTTGAAGTATATAGATACTTAAGTATTTCAATGATTTTTGTTAACATTCAATATGCTATTTAGAATTAAATTGAATTACCGGCAATATGTATTTTATACCTTTCCTGGGATTTCCATTGGTACTGAGTACATTAATTAATATTTAATAAAGACTTGGATAAATTATCATTCTTTATGTAAATACTAGTACATTATTTTATAATATTATTTAGTATAATTATAGCCTTAAAGGTAA
This sequence comes from Conidiobolus incongruus B7586, assembly GCA_000697335.1. Lineage (NCBI taxonomy): Eukaryota > Fungi > Entomophthoromycota > Entomophthoromycetes > Entomophthorales > Conidiobolaceae > Conidiobolus > Conidiobolus incongruus. The sequence continues at coordinate 5,331 of JNEM01009145.1, forward strand.
TATTACCATCCCTAGTGAAATATAGGCAATTTCAGACATGTTATTGCCTTCAAAATATCAGAATAAATTGGAATCTTATTTATAAAACTTAGGTATAAGGATAAAAATGGAAAAATTAATATAGTATAAATTTTGGGTAAATTTATTTTTTTTAATTTCCTATGTTATATAATTTTTATATTAAGAAAAAAAATAATAAACCAAATAATATTTCTTTTAAAAATTGTATTATCAATTTAAGTTAATAATTTTAATACATCAAGGAATTCGTATATATATAATTATTTAGGATATTAAATAAATATTTATTATTAGTATTCTGATTAAAAGTCTTAAAATAACAAAAATATAAAACTCTGTTTTAATATTGTTAGTTATATTATATAAAATATTTGTGTTATTATTAATTTATATTTTTCAGTTTATTTTAAAAAATTAATTTAAAATTTATAATAATGATATAAAATGTAAAAATATATTAATTAAAGAATGTCTATAAATTAATTTCTTTTATTTCAGAATATTTCTTAATTTTAAAAATTAATAATTGAATAAAATACCATAAAAAAACAGTAATAAATAAAATGAGGAGGAAAAATTCAGATCTTTTGTGACTTTAATTTAAATTATTATTTTTAAAATAGTAAAAATATTAAAAGTATTTAAAATGTATATTTTATTAAAATTATAAATAATGATATATTAAAATTTAAAAATTAATAATTTATTACTGAATACAGATCTTTTTAATTATTAAAACAATTGAGTATTAAAAATATTTAAAATTTCAAAAATATAAAATTCCTCTTTTAAAATAAATATCAAAATAATATAAAATATAAATAACTTTATTATATAAATCTAGTTTTAAACTAGTATTTATTTAGTTAATTTATATATATATATAACCAAAATAAAATTTAAATTTAATTTATAATTTAAAACATTATTATCAGATAATATTATTTAATTTAATTTAATAATTATTATAATCTAATATTAAATAATAAATTTAAATAAAAATTTATATTTATTAATAAATAAATATATAGTTTTATTATATTTTAACTCAAAAAATATAATGGCCATAATAAGTTTTACATTTTAATAAATATAAATAATTGAAAATAATAAAGTTGAAAAATGATTAATATTTATAAAATTTCATTAATTATTATAATAGAAAGCTGGTTTATTAAAATACTTAGTTATAAGTCATTATTTAAAATTATTGTATAATTCTCAAAATTTTTAATTTAAGATTCTATATATTAAATATTTAAAATGATTTGATATTTAAATATATAATTTATGTATAATTAATCAAAAGAGAAGGTAATGGTTTATTATTATATTAATTAAATTTTATCAATATATTTAAAATTTTTAATATATTAACACAATCAAGATTTTAATTAAATTTCTATCAATATTAGGCTTGAGGCTAATTGTTTTTAATTTTAATATATTTTTATTAAAAAATTAAGATTTGGAAAATTAAATATATTTGATATTAATTATAAGCATAGGATTTACATCAAAGATATTTTAAGTATAAATTATTACCAAACAGATAATCAAGGGACGGACAAAAATTAAACACTATTTAATATTCAATATAATAATATTACTATCTGAGGACTTAGTGGTAAAGTTCAAGTAAATTAATATTTCATAATATAAATCTAAAGTTTTGATAAATTTATTTTTTGATTATTACATCCAAAAAAATAAATAATAATATCAAAATAGATTAATTTAAGAGGTTTTAACGAATACGGATCTTGAGGTTGAGATTAGAGATGACTTTGTTGTTGTCAGAAGTGGTAAGTACATCAACGTTGTATTTACCAGGGAGGATATCATTATCCACTTCGAAAGAACCATCAAAGGAGATATCACCTTGTTCGAAGGGACATTCCTTACCAGCCTTAGGAGCACTTTCACAGAGATCATAATCACGTTTGGCAGTGAAGATACCACGAGAAGCTTCAACATGGATGTTTCCACCAGTGACTCTCTCTTTTAAGTAACCTTGAGCCTTGATAGTGACGTTTTGGCCACGAATTGGGGAATCGGGAGAGATAGAAAGAGATTTAATGGTCAAGAGATCAGAAGAAGCACCACAGTTGTAGACGATATCCTTATAGATGGGTTTGCATCCAGCACGGACTTGAGCATCGAAGTTAATAACATTGGCAGAAGTGGAAGCAGCTAAAGCAAAGAGAGTGGCAATGGTTTGGAATTGCATATTGATAATTAATATGATGTAATATTTAATCGAAAATTGATATCTATTTCTATGGAGTTCATGCTGATATTTATGCTAACTAAAAACTCTCATAAAGATAGATGTTTCTGTGAATTGAGTATATTGTAACTCATCACGTTTTATTTTAACCTTCAAATTTTTTATTCTTAATTTTTTTTACCTTAGGGACAAAATATTAAAAATTATTTAACAATGATCCTTGACTAACTTTAGCTCAAATTGAAAACCATATTAGATAAAATATATACAAATAACCGTTGATAAACTTTAGAATTGTTGCCTTTAATCTATTAATGGTTTGCTCTTAAAATACATTTTGCTGAGTTTTCATAAATTTTGCATATCAATACTCAAAATCGTATATTTCTAATTTCCTAATTTGGTATCATCAGCGACTCAAATATATTCCAATCAATTTGAAATTGAATAAAATGTGGTTACATCGATTTATTATTTTATACAAGTATTAATATATTTAAATTACTTAAAAGATATTTATAATAGAAAATATAATGTAAATAGTGTTTGAACTAGTATGCTTGATAAAATATATAATTTCTTAAGTCATACTATAAAAATGACTATATTGAGAAGAGATACTATATTAATGGCTCAGTGTTTTAAATATTATCTTTTACAGATATTATTCCATTTTTATGGAAATTTTTATTCAAATACGTATTTATCAATTAATAAACCGATAGTTAATTTGCCTTGTTGAAAATCAAATGACTAATTAATTATCAAGTTAATAAATTTATTGTGAAAATTATAAGAATATTTTTTATTTTTAATATATTTTGTACTTTAAAGTTTTTATTCTGTTATTAAATAATAGTCTTTTGTTATCTGAGATAAATGACTAATTCTAATACATTTTATTAAGTCAATGAGTATCAGTATTGTAATTATAGTATCAAGTGAATAGTATTCGGGATGATCTGCTAAAGTTCAAACTAAACAGCTTGCTAATCATACATACTAAATTCAATAGCAATAGAAAGGAATTAATTGTAATAAGCAATAGAAATAAATATCAAATTGCTGCTTGTAATAATTTCTAAATTAAACTTGACAGTTAATAACGAAATGTCTAGAACAACTATAAAAATGTCACGTTTTAATAACCAAATAATTATTCGAAAATGATTAATTAAATTCAGGTTAAAGATGAGAAAATGTAAATAAATCAATTGGATTTTTCAATTGAGTATAAATGTGTTCTGACTACGTTATACTAAAGTATTAATATGTGATCATTTTTAATAATAGTAATAGTATTATTTCTATTTTCAGCAAATGGCAAGGACATTTATATTATTAAGATATATTCAAAGATTATAAGATATAAAACTCAAATCAAAAATTGTATTGAATCCAAAATATATTATATATGTTTAATATGGTAAAAGTAACTTTATAGGAAAATATAAATTCTAATATAGATTGAAATCTTATTTTGAAATTCCAACAATTATTAAACCCATCTTGATATCGTACTCATTTAAGGCAAAAATTTCTATTCTGTTAAAAATTAATATTAAAAAATTTATATATTTATCAGAAATAAAATTGAAATAAAAAATTTAAATTTATTATTATCATATTGTATTTTGTTGTTTTATATATTTCATTATAAAATCATCAGATTTTTAATTAACATATTTTAATATATTAATTCTACTTTATATTAAAATATAACGCTATAATATTTAAAAATTAAATCAACTTATAATTGAAAAAATATATATTAAGATCTGTGTTTATAATTACTAATCCAGTTTGATAAAATTTTAAAAAAAATCAATTGAAATTGATTAATTAAGGATTTGTTATTGTAATATAAACTAAAAAATGATTAATTAAAACTAAAATTAAAAGGGGTCCTTAGTAGCAATTATATGCTTAAAATTGTCATTATTATCACTAAGTTTTGCTTAAATTATCTCCACGGAAATTCAAATTTATTTAACCCTAAATTGGGAAGAGATTTAATTAAATTTATGATGCAATGATAATTATGCAAATATAGTTTTATTAACAAAATGCTTTAGGTTCTTCAATACTTGATTATTCGCAGTCCCTGATTATGTTCAGGTTTTTGAATAAGTTCATTTAGTTTGAAATGAATGATTTGATGGAATATAAAAATGTTAGTATATATCATATATTATATTAAAGCCTATGATTTATTTATGTATATTGTAGTATTTAATTGGTATTAAAATAGAGAATAGTAATCTATTCATAGTTGATAACAGTAGATTACATTAAAATAAATATTATTACATGAAAATTATTGATAAAGTAATAGACTAATTATGATATCAATAAGGTTTGATAACAATTAATTAATTGTTTTTAAATAAAACAGTTAGACCGACATCCTTTATTAGTAGTAAATATATACAATTTTATACCAACCCCCTAAATTTAAACTATTACTTTATATTTAGGATTTTCCAAGTTGATATAAATGTATTGAAAATCCTGATATTATATTCAATTAGGAGTAATGATTTATTTATACAAAAATGATGATTTTTATATTGTATACTTGCTTGATCTTTGCACTAATTGATTCATTGAAAATTAGTGAAGTACAAGAATTTTTCAAAAGTGGTCGATTGATTAAAATTAATCCTGATGAAACTCCAAAATGGATGAACAGCACTCAAATTTTTCAATTGATGAAAAATCGTCAGCGTTACATGGACATCACAGAAGTAAAAGATAAATTGAAAAGCGTAAAAAATGTAAGTCAAGTAATTGAGCGAGACTATAGCATTCCTGAGACATTGGTGCACCAAAATTTGACAATTAAAGCTCAAGCTCATTTGGATATGAGACGAGCTGAGGGATTATTAAAACAGTTGACATCGTTCCATTCGAGATTCTTTTTGACAGAATCTGGAATTCAGGCTAGTAAAATGCTAAAAGCCCATCTATCCTCAGTGATCAGGGGATATACAGGAAGTATTGAACTTGTTCAGTTCAATCATATTTGGAGCCAGCCAAGTTTTATCGTTAGAATCAAAGGATCTAGACACCCCAACCAGATTGCAATCATTGGAGCACACTATGATTCGATTAACCAGGACGATCCATTGGAAGGGCGCTCTCCAGGTGCAGATGACAATGGTACAGGAGTGGTAACTATAGTTGAAATTCTAAAAACCCTAATTCAAATGCAATATAAGCCAAAGAGAACTATTGAATTTCATTTTTACTCTGCTGAAGAAGCTGGGTTAATTGGATCTCTTAGTATTGCATTTCGTTACCGACTTGAGAACCGTCAAGTGATTTCTATGCTAAATATTGACATGAATGGTTACAAAGCAGACAAATCAGATAATATTTCGATTGTTAAAGATTATGTTGACCCACAATTATCTAAATTATTGAAACTTTGTTTTGAAACTTATTCTAAATATAATACAATTGATGATGAATGTGGTTATCCTTGCTCAGATCATGCGACTTGGAATTTGGCTGGTTTCAACTCTGCTCACCCCTCAGAGAAAGTTTGGGCAAGAGGATATCATACTGAAAAAGATATTATATCAGATGTGGATTTTGATTTTTTACTCCAGTTTGCAAGAGCTTCAATCGGGTTTTTGTTTGAAGTGGTAGAAGCTTGATGATTATTTTATTATAATTAAGAAAATATTTTTCTTCCAAGATTTTTCCTGATATTATTGGTTGCTTTTATTTGAATATCTTATATCAAATAAATATTATTGGATAATTATAAATATTTCAATCAATTTTGAATAAATATTACAATTATAAAGATATTATTAATATTAAATATTGCAAGGCTTCTGGAAAGTAGTCTTGTGATGAAGATCACGTGAGCTCGATGAAACGGGCCAAAGACGGCTAACTAGATACTTAAGAGGAGTTTTATTAAAATATCAAGATCTAGGGCTTGGCCCTGATCGAAGTGATCCCTCAGTAAATATCTGTCCAGTGACTATTTTATAGTGTGGTTGATCCTTGGCCAATGTGTTGAGGCTCCAGCTTCTGTTATAGTCTGGAATTTTCCATTGTGCAAGGGTTGTTCCTGATATTTGTGAGTGGATTACATCTGGAATCTTGACGGACAGTTAAAATTGAAAGGCGAGCGGACCTCCCGATCTGCGACAATATAATATCTTTTAAATTTGAGTCTAAGTATTTTAAGTTTTTCTGAAATTTTTATTTTTTTTAATAAATATTGGAATAAATGTTTATATTGATTATCAAATAAAATTTGATAGATATTATAAACTAAAAATTTAAATTATCCTTTTAAAATCAATATCCATGAATTACACTTTAGGTTTAATAATTTTTCATTTTTTATTTTATCAAAACTAATAAATTTTTGCTTGTATAATATTATTATAAAATAAAATCTATTATTTTAATTTTTGAAAATAATTTATAATCATAAAATATATAATTATATATATAATTATAAAAATAAAACTTTGATTGATTAAATAATATTTCACTAATTAAGAGTATATAAATATTACTCTGAATCCAATATTTTTTATATAAAAATTTAGTAATCATTAAATTTTAAAATTAAAATCAAATATAGTTATTAATATATAATT
>JNEM01009146.1:0-29716 GCA_000697335.1 Conidiobolus incongruus B7586
AAAAAAATTAATTTATATATAAAAACCAAAATATAACTAATATATACAACAATTATTTTTTTAAATAATATAAAAATTATATAGATTAAATATTCAAGTATTTTCAATTTTTTTAAATTATGTATATATAATTCTAATTTTTATAATTTATTACACTTAATATTTTTAGATTCGAAATATTTATTCAATTTCAATATATTAATTTATATTTTGACAAATTAAAATAAAACAATAATATTTTTTGATATTTAAATATAATATATATATATATATATATATTTAAATTTTGAATCTAACAACTATATTATTTAATTACAATAACTGCTTTAATTGATTAATTTAATATCAACAATTAAAGAAATTAATTTTATTTATTATAATTTAAAACATAAAAAAAATTTTTCTTTATCAAAATTTTTTTTAATAAATTAATTCAAAAATTAAAATATCTTAAGTTACACTAAATTTAAATTATTATAAAAATTTTAAATTCAAATTTTATCTTATTAATTAATTTTGTTTATTGACCAATTACCAGTCCAAATAAAAAAAATAAATAAATAATCGTTAAAATTGTGAGATTTGAAGTATACAAAAAAGAAAACTTATAGTGGATTAGCATTGGTGAAATTCATCAAATAATTAGGAGGTTTGGGACCAGTACCAAGTACCTACAATAACGAGTAAGAGAATCTGGCCGCAAAGTATTGATATAATGGCATATCGGTGGGAATCCTTGGTATTGAGGGTTTCTAACTCTGACTAAATAAAAGAATTGTTAATGAATCATTAGGCTGAGAATGGTTAAGTAAATTTACCACAAATGCCGAAACAGTCGTTAAACAAGCGCAGAAACCATCCGAAAAACCGAATAGAAGGTCGCACTTCCACGACTCTGAAACTGTACAAATCTCTAATCTGGGTTGATTTAAGATGTAAATGACTCCTAGAATTCCGGTGCCAAAGATATTTGCTACAAATGTGCCCCAGTAGAAGGTTGAGGTAATATTGTTCAATCTCTTGAGGAGAATGCGCAGAAGTGTGCCGAATGGGGATATAGCTATAGCGATGGTCCAATTACGCCCTTGGGGAATCCATATTGCGGTGACAATGATCAATGACCACGGTACTACACTGACTAGAAAGAGTAGCGCAAATTTGATAAATGTATCGTGTATGATGCTTTTAGAATTTGCAGAGTTGGAAGGATCGTTGGCATGATTATTATGTTTGGACTGTCTTATTGATAAATAATCATTACAGTGCCTTCCCAGCAATTTACCGTATTTTAAACTGACTAAACTCGCCGTAAGTGTGATGACTAATATAGTGACCGCATTTAATATCTATAAAATTATTAATAAACCAATATTAATACTTTTTAATTTTATAATATTTACTCCTTGTAATACCCCCACTCGATGGTTAATATGAAATAAATAAATAAAACCCTGAAGCATAAAACTAGAAAAAGTAGTAATGCAACCGCAAAGTCCAGCACCAAAACCAATAAATAAATTTAAATTATTTTGTAGTATAGTTTTTTGAGTATTCGCTAGGAAACCTAAAATAAAACTACCTAGCATTTGTGCGTATATTACTGGAAATACTTGCTGTTCGTCGTAACTGAACAGGTTGTTGAGACATAAGCGAATTAGGGTGCCTAAAAAACTGTTAAATATAAGTAAATTGAGAGTATGGACGATACTGAACTCGGAAGGTTGTGGTAGTTCAGTAGTCGTGTCGTGAGAAAAAATAGGAGTGATATTAGCAGTGGGAGGCTCATTACTCAATTGAATCACGTCAGCGGTAATATCCAAGTGACCTGAATCCAAAAATTGAGCAGCAGCAGCTCTATCTAATTTAGTATTTTTATCAGTAGGAGTAACATTCTCAGGGTCAAAATTCATATTATCATTTAATCAGCAGACTTATCATTAAAAGAAAAAAAATACATATTGTGTCAGTTGTAACAATATTTATTAATTTAATGAAAAGCAAAATATACTAACAATTCAAAAACTTTAAAACTGACGATCTTAAAATTTAAAACCTAATTTTTCACTCAAATTGGATTTTATTGGTTTAAGATTAATATTAAGAATATTATTCAAATGATATATTGTTGATAATTATGAGTTGATTAATCATGTGTTATAAGCTATATTATTACTATGATTAATTAAATTATTTTAGATCTTCTATTAAAACAACAATTATCAACATACTAGGATTAATTCATTGAATTGATCTTAAATAATTTATCAACAAATTTTATTAATGTTACTAGATTAGTAAATAAACTTAATAGATTCAATCAGTAGTAGTTTAATTGAATATTAGTAAGTAAGGAAAATTGGCGCAATATATATATATATATATATATATATATATATTAAATTTCTACATTATTTTAACTAATCTTAATTAAAATTTATAAACTACAGATTAATAGTAAGGCTATCGACATTTAGTCTAAAAGATTTAACAATATATTAATTGAATTTTAAAAAGAATTCACTAAAATTTTCAAGTCACAGATATAAAAAAATATGTTTAATTTGATCTTATTCATTTTGCTTGAACATTTTTAATTACATCTTATATAATACTCAGATCAATAATATAAAATAATTTTTTATAGTTATTCAAAATTATTAATTTAATATTTTCTAATTAATTATTAGTTGTAAAAAAAATTTATCTTATATATTAATAAGACAAATTCAATGTTATTAATAACATTGCTCAGTATGATATCTTCAATTCCGATTATAATAGTTGATATATTAAATTATTATTAATTCAAACAAACCAAACAAGTGATGTCAATATAAAAAAATGTTATAGTTATTGAATTATTAAATCATTAACTCATCATTACAATCATTTTAATTTTAAAAACAGAATATCATATTAAACTAAAATATGTGGATATATTTATACAAAATAAAACAAATTTTTATTGTGAGAAAAGTAATGATATAGATTATCAATTTCAGCGATTGATATTATTTTATAAAAGATCAAAAATATTCTCAACTAAACAATTTGATTAACATTGTTATTTTTTTAGTACCGTTTTTAAACTATAGCAGAATTAATTAGGTGAAATTAATTCTAACGTTAATATCATTTATATTGAAATAGTTTTGGGATTAGATTATTGACCTTAATTAAACAATAGTTTTCAATCCATTGAATATCGGTATCATTATATTAAAATTCAGTTGAATGTATTAATACAACTATTGATGATTTCTGCCTAAATAAATTTAATCTTGAACAATTAGCAATATTCTTTTATAACTAAAAATGAAAAAAATATCATTTATTTCCTTAATTTATTATATATAATCAATTTGAAGATTCTACAAATGTTGCATATAGTTAATTTTAAGTTTCTTATAAATTATAAAAATTGGAACTTATTTATAGCAGTATAACTTATAAATATTACAGCTTTATAAATTATTAAGTTAAAAAATTAATTTCACTTATAAAAAACATAATATACCAAATTTTAAAAACAAAAATAAGCATTTATTATTATAAGTAGTTCATTTAATCTCTTTGTTATTTTCAATAGCTATTATCAATAGTTTAATAAAGCTCAAATAGTCACAAGATAAATCGAGTAATCTTTGGTTTGGAAAATACCCCATATTCTTAACTCTATTAATAACAAAAATTAAAAATATTACATAATCCTTAAATAAAATATAATGCTTAAACTATAAATTTAAATGTAACAGCTAAACTTAATAATATACTTTTCATAATATTTAAGTTTATGATATGAAAATAATTTTAAGTTATATTTTGAATTATTTTATATTTTGTAATATTCAAGCAATATAATAATAATAATAATAATAAAATATTCAAAGTTTAATAATTATTTATTATTCTCTATTATTATTTACTTGGAAATCCATTACTAAACTCAACAATCCACTAACAAATTAATTAAACTCAAATTTAACCAATAAATTCTTACAATACCCTTTAAAACGTAATAAACCCTGAATGATAATCCTTTTATAAATTTCAACAAATCCCACATTTTAGTAGAGTTAAACAAAAATTAAGTATCAACAATGTCTTACAGTCATATTTTTTAGATCTCATCCCTGATTTTTTCAATTATGAAATTCAAACCATTAGCATTATTGTATTATTTGATTAAATGTTATTGGCAAGCTGAGTCACCAATTTGGCCATCTCCACGTTCTGTTAAGTTGGGTGATGATACGATTATTGTTAGCGATAATTTAAAACTCACTACTTCCAATTCGAATAAGAGACTGCTAAAGGCTTTGAAACGTTATGAACATCTGATAAATCGAAGTGAGCATGTTGTGTATGTGCCCTTTTATGAAGGGAAATGGGCTGGTAGAGACGCGAGTGAATTATCCAGTGTATATGTGAGTATTAAGGATGACGATGCTTATGGCTTTGGATTGGATACAGACGAGAGTTATAGTTTATCTATTAAATGTAGCGATATAACTTGCGACGGTAAACTCATCTCTAATAATGTGTTTGGGGCTATTCGCGGTCTTGAGACTTTGAGTCAGTTGATTCATATGAATTACGAGCATAAGACTCGTGTCATAACGTGTGGTCCCGTTGAGATTGAAGACGCACCAAAATTTCCTCACAGAGGAGTACTCATTGATACAAGTAGGAATTTTATTCCACTTAAGGATATTAGGAGAACTATTGACGCTATGAGCTACAATAAGCTGAATGTGCTACATTGGCACTTAATTGACAGTCACAGCTTCCCCTTCGAATCAGAGCGTCATCCTATTATCACCAAGGTAGGTACTCTAAGACCCGGTATGACTTATTCTAAGCAGGATGTTCGCGAATTGGTTGAATATGGATTAGATAGGGGCGTTCGTATTATCCCCGAGATTGAAGCACCTGCTCATGCTTACAGTATCGGCAAAGCAATTCCAGAGATTGGAGTGTGTTTGGATGACGATGCCTGGGATAAAACTGCTGCAGAGCCTCCAAGTGGACAATTAGATCCAAGCAATCCCAAATCTCATCAAGTAGTACATGATTTGATCGATGAACTCGCTGAAGTATTCCAAGATGGTACAATGCACATGAGTGGAGATGAATTTAACGCTCAATGCTGGGCCAACGACCCCAAATTAAGCAAATATGTCAAATCTAAAGGTGTAGATTTCGAGCATCTATTCTCAGAATTCGCTTTGGGTATGCATCGAAAGGCTTATGAGAACAAGAAATCCATTATTGTTTGGGAGGAAGCTCTTCTCAAGAGTAATTTAACTATGCCTAAGGACAAAGCTATGGTTCAGGTATGGTTGGGTGCTGATCATGCTCTTGAAGTTGTCAATAGAGGATATCCTCTCATTTTGTCCAGTTCAGATTATTGGTACTTAGATTGCGGTCACGGTGACTGGATGGGTGGCAACCCTGCAGGTAGATCATGGTGTGATCCTTTCAAGACATGGCAAAGAATTTATAGCTATAACTTGGTAGATAAGATGAACAAACAGCAAGCCAAGTTGGTCAAAGGTGGCGAAGTTGCAATTTGGGGAGAACAAGCCGATAATATTGTCCTAGATGCCTACCTGTGGCCAAGAGCTTCCGCTGCTGCAGAAGTCTTGTGGTCAGGAAATTTGGATGATGAAGGAAATATCAAGAACACTAGACATCTGTTACCTAGACTCAATGAACATCGTTTCAGAATGGTCAATCGTGGCATCAATGCAGAGCCATTGCAGCCTCTGTGGTGTGTTTTGAATCCTTATCGTTGTGATGTGTCTCCAAATATGAGTAAAGATGAGCAGCCTTATCAGAATGACAATGATAATGAGTAAGTACTAGAACTAAATTCACATAACATATTTATATTCTTCCATCACACAATAATCAATTGATAACGAATCAACAGCATATCTAATCCAGCACTTTTTTATATAGTGAATATGATGAATTATAGTAATCAATAATTAGAAGCATAGATATTACAATCTTTCTAACAAAATATATATTATCATAATCATAAATATTTTAATTAATAAATACCAATTTTTTATATTCATTTCTCAAATTGATTGTTATTTTCAAATAGTTATTTTATGAAAATATTTTAATTTATATTATCAAGTTATAAAATATTTTGAATACCTATAATAGATATTTAGATTTGTTTGTCAAATTCTAACTTAATAGTAATATATAACTATATATCATTCATTTCTATAACACTAATATATATATTTTCAAGTTTAAAATAATTGATTAAAATTAATTAAATTTCAATCAAAATAAAAACTATGTTCCTAATAAATCCCATACATTTATCAAATGTAATAAATTCTTTCATAGGACTTTCAATTAAAGTTCAAAAGTTTACATGTGATCGATTAATCCATCTTATAAAGTATATAACTACACTACACCTCTATTAACTTTATATTATATATATATCGCTAATGAGTTTAACACCACTCAAACCCCAAGTTAACACCTAGTACCTATGCAATGAACTCATTCAGCAATTATTACAGGAGGTATTGACAGCTAAATCATAATTAGAGCATTTAATATCTTAAACCATATTGAACCCAGTGAAAATTATTTTCCTATTGAGGCTAACATCCCTCAGCAACAATTGAGACAAAGTAATAATAATTAATTAATTTACTCAATAGGGAGCCCTATATTGCATAAAGAGTTAAGTAGTAAATTGAGGGAAAATTAATTTTTCAAAAATTTTTAAAAAAGTAAACAAATTAGGTAAATATTATGATAATATAAATTTAAAAAAATGTTAATATTTTTTTATATAATAATTTAAATTTAAATCAACTTAATTTATTAAATTATTTATTTTATTTATATTTATTATTTAAAATTATTAAATAATCCTAATTTAAAAACCAATTATCAGGTATTTTCAACTTTAATTATTAAAATATTTGCATAAATAATATTATTCAGTTGACAAAAGAGTGGGAATCGATAATAAAGTATAAAAACTTGAGATTGAATCTACTATTAAATCCTAAACAAGCTAAAAAGTAACTATCATATTATATCATAGAAATTACTATGGTCATTGACTTTTCATTATAGATACCATACATTAACCTTAAAATTAAATGAAATATTGGAAGAGATTAGGATCAATTATTTAGAACAACAATAAAAGTAATTATGGTTATTATCATTATTATCATTATTATTATTAATTGTACATTTTAATATTAATTTGTGTTTAGGTTAAAATCCGAAAATTCCAAATTTTTAGCAAGATCCCTGTCGAATTCAATTAGTCCGATTATTACTTATCAATACAGTACCAAAATAGTAATAACATATTTTATCTAATATATCATAGAATAATATCAATTGACTGTATAGTGTAATTTAAATCTCCGACACCTACAGACCTACAGTACTTGACTACCTTTGAAATGGATGGATATCAATTTCAACCAGAGTTTATTTATTTCAATAACCCAATTCCAAAGATTATAAACCTGAAAATTTGACGCCTATTTTGGAATTGTGGTTGGTATGGGCTAGAAGAATTGGTATAATATTTTAGATTTTATATGAAAATAGTTATATTAATTATAATGATTTAGGTGAATTAAAATTCGATGTAATTATCGAATATCAAAAGGAAGCTGAAACTATATTGACCATATCGAAGCTTATTTAAGTTCTAATTATCCTAAATCTAAAGAGTGTTTGGAATTAAGTTTAATGGAATTGGTCATCCTATTAGATAATTTGAATATATATTATCAGAATAATTTCATTGATTTATTTGTATTAGATACATTTATTGAACCTAAATTTGTCAATCGATGTGAAAATTTTTAAATTGATGGATTTCAATTTAAAGATTCTGACAATAGGTAAATCACTTCAAATTATAGATTCATACACTACTAATGTATCATTTCAGGCCTTTATTCTATCAATCTAAATGCGTTCACTCTATATTCAGTACTCTATTCAAGCATATTACGCAGTTGAAATATACCAATCAAATAATTACAAATTACTTAAATTTACAAAATATTGGTAATAACATTGAAGAGAATTTCAATATGATTGGAAGTTTTTTATACGTTATGAATCAATTGACAAAATCAAATATTTCTAATAAAGAAATTGTTACCAAGTTGGTAGACCCTGTGATTAATGTAATCAGGGAATGGCATTATGGTAAATTTCATAGATTATACATACGTTATTATACTAATGATCGTTTTTTAGATACTTTGAAAGATAACAATCAAATTTCTTCTCTATTTGCACTTGATGGTATTATGTAAGTTAATATTCATTTATTCAATTAATAGTACATTAACAATTATACAGTCAAGGATTAGTCCAACAACCAGACTATTCCGCCCGAAGATACGCTAACAAAATCAAACCCTTCATCAATCCTTTAGTTCAATTGGATTTTAAAAAGCCAAGTAATTCATTTCATACCATAATAATTTATCTCAACTAATTTATTGTTAGAGAAATTGACCACATTGGAACAAAGTATATCAATTTTAATATCTCAATATAAATCACTTGACAATTTGGAGAGATTTCAAATTGATATTAAGGTAATTAAAGCTAAACTTTTAATAATCTTATAGCTATATAGATTTTTTATAGTCATCAGAATTCTTCTTATTTAATTATTTGACGAAATATTGGCAGAGATTAGAATTTAATGATAAAAGTGTAATATTAATTAATATTATCTCAATAACTTAGATTACTAAACTATAATTTTAGGACTACGATTTAAAACTCACAAAATTCAAAACTATAGTCCAAGGTCCCACATGTTTAAAGAACTTGGGAAGCAGTCCGAATTACTTGGAGAAATGATCACTTGGCAACATAAGCCATCGAATTATTTTAGATTGGATAAAAATGAATTAATTAATATGGTTCAATCTCAGCTAATCCATCTGTATGAATTGTCTTCGAATTTTTTTCAAGAGTTGGCAAAGTGGTGTATCCAAATTTAACGAACGTCTAATGGATCATATTAGTAAGTCAATATATGGCTATTCTAGTAATTAAAGTATTAATAGGTGATTTAGGGGATCCTTCCGATGATTCCATTAGAAAGGGGCTGAGATCAATTTTATTTTCATATGTGATATTGTTTCGTTCACTTTTGACTAGACCAATCACTGTTGCACCTGTTACTGATAAAGTTAATATTGTCAATAATAAAATGTATATAATTTCCAATTATATGTTTTATAGGATTGGAATTAATGATTTTATCTCTATCCAATCTCAATTTTGTCATTATGATCCAAATACCTCGTGCCATGGTTACAAATCATCAGAATTTACTATTCGCCTTATTTGATCAAGTGGCAGAGAGACAATCCCAAGTCAAACCCCTCATTGAAGCTTTATTAAGTGATATTAATAGCAATATCACACCATCCGAAATCAACTCAATAAGTGAGATTGTCCAATTCAAGGTTTCATTTGTTCTTACAGCTGTTGAACAACTAGTAATTGAAATACCCAATGAGCTTTTGGAATTGGTGATTGGAAAATTAGTTAAGCCATTTGCTCAGGAGTAGTTCTCATAGTCTCAGGAATTGTATGAAGCTTCTCACTTAGCTGCGTTATCGATGATTCAGAGATCCAAGGCGTCATGTGTACCAAAGTTTATTGACTGGTATCAAAGCCAACTTTTTAACCATTTCCCTGGTCAGATGACTGGTGAACAATTCAAACTTGCTTGTACAATTTTAGTAGAAGGTTTAATCAAACAACCCGATACAGATATGGATTCAATATGGAAACTATTCGCAATGCTTCACACTAAGACTGAGACTTGCCTTGGTAATCTAGTAGCCAACCCAGAGCAGTTAATCGAATCAATTGGTTATATTGACACCTAGCCGCTCTATTATCCCATGTTCCCACTCAATATCTGAACGAATACCTGGTACTTTTAGCTCATTTGATCCAATTTTTCGATGATCATCCCTGTATAACAGACAATACCGTCATTTCACTAGTCGGTCTCATCAAACAAATGATTACCGAAAATGCTGACTTGGGAGTAAAGCCCCACCTAGTTGGATGGTACTTAAATTTATTACAAACTGTCAAAGCTGCTAAAAAATTAAAAGGTATGAATCCTAGTAGTAAAATGTTACAAATGTCAGCTTAATAAATAATTTTTTGTATTAAATGTTTGACTTATGATGAATTAATTTAATTGTATTTTTTTTATCTAATACAAACAATAGGATGATAAAATTATTCAACTCAACCTTGAGTGTTTAAATTGGAACGAAATAGGATCTGAAAAAGTCAATTCATTTATATATTATTTCAGTAATAAACAATTAAATATCATCTCCAATAAACTTAATTATATGTTCATTAATGATCGTATTTCTCTCTCTCCTTTACCACATTCTCCAAAGTAATTTGAATAATTTCCATATTACGTTCCATAATATTCACAAAATTTTGTACATCACCAAGCTCCTAAAATCGAATTAATAGAAAAATATCAAACATAAAATAAAAAACTATTACCTTTAAAGAGTCGTTCAACCCTTGAACCATATTAGACCATAATTGAGTCTGTTTTTGAAACTTTGTAAGTTGTTAACTTAGTAACTTGGTAGAGTTGTCTAGTTGTTTTTGAGTTTGAATACATTCTGAAACTCTAAAAATGTTAATAAATAAATAAATACATAGTACATTTTGAATTTGGGTTACTGAGCATTTAAACAATCGGTAATAATATCAGTAGTTTCTCGAATACTTTGAACTGCTTCACGACGCAATTGAGCTATTTATTCAGCAATGAATAAATTAAAATTATCAAATATTGACATACTAATGTTTACTATTTTGATTTTTCAATTCATTTTGTAAATTCTGATGATTTTTTAATATTTGAGATAACATTATTGATTAAATTGATTTAAATAAAAGTCATAATAAATTGGGATTATATATATTTTAGGGATGAGATTAATCCCATAAGATTTTGATTATTGATTGGGTTTATAATTAATTAAATTGTAATTACAAAGTGTAAAACGATCTATTTAATTGAATTTTTTTATTAAAACAAGGATGGATAATATTTTAGAATTACAGAGGAAAAACCTCGAATTAATAGATATTTTTGAACAATCTATAGTAAATGAAAGTTTGAAGGAGACTAAAAATGTAATTTATTCTTGATATAATTTATTAAAACATTGACTGACCTTTATTTTAGTTTAAGAGTCGATTAATCCAACAACACAATATTAATAGCCTATTAAAAGAGATACAATCCAAGAGCGCACAAACCTTAACGCGATTTAACGACTCGGATAATATTTTAACCAAAGAAATTCATACTATAAGTGGACCCAATGAAATTTCCGAATTTTACAATCGATTAAAAACCATTAAAGATTATCATCGTTCGAACAATACGAGTATCGTCGAGGATTTAAAGGATCAAGCTGACGAATTGATGGAACAGACAGAATCCAAATTAGAGGGAGTTTTTAGTGGGGAAGAACATTTGGGCAAGTTTTTGGATTTGCACCAATGTTTTGAAATGTACCAAAATTTACCTAATTTTAATAGGTTGAATTATTTAAATTATTTGGATCGTTTTGCTAATTTTGAAAATATTGATAAAAAATTGAAGGGTGGTCAATATAAAGAGTAAGTGATATGATTTATATTTTCATTTTTGATTAATTTTTTACTGTTTAGATATTTGAAAAAATTAAAAGAATATTTAGAAAGTTTCTTCAATAGAGCTAAACCTCTCTATAATTTGGAAGCTTTACAAAAGGATTCTTTAAATAAATTTAACGAACATTTGGAAAAGGGAACTATTCCCGGTTGGAATAATTTAAATGTAGAAGCTAAAGAAAAGGCTGCCAGTTTATTTTGTAAAGCTTGTAAGTATTAATTATATACTTTTTAGATATTCAAACTAACTAACCTATCAAATTTTAGGTAATAAGACCTTCGAAAAGCAAACTGTATTTGAAGCCCATATGAAATCTTTAAAACATAAAAAATCTCAAGCTAAATATGATGCCAATCCTGAGAATCAAAAACAATCCGATAATATTGAGGAAGAAGCTTTACAACAATTAACAGAAATTCCTCTATTGGAATTCCAAATCTCTTCCTATGTTCAAGTTTTACAAGAAACTATCGAAGAAACTAAAGCTAATGTCGAACGTAAACAAGCTTTGACGGATAGAGAAAGAAAGGTGATTATTATTATATGCCCTATAAATTATTATTTACTAACTTAATAAAATAGCTTGAACTTGAACAAGAAGAAATCGACGATATCGAAAGTGAAGAGGAAGATAGCGGTAAACTTTACAATCCTCTTAAACTTCCACTGGGTTGGGACGGCAAGCCAATTCCCTACTGGTTATTCAAATTGCACGGTTTGGGAGTCGAATATCCCTGTGAAATTTGTGGTAATTACGTATACATGGGTCGTAAAGCTTTCGAAAAGCATTTCCAAGAATGGCGTCATGCTCACGGTATGAGATGTTTGGGTATTCCCAACACCAGACACTTTTACGAAATTACTAAGATTCAAGATGCCTATGATCGTAAATATTATGTATATTATAGTTTGAAATTTTATCTAACATTTATTTTGTATAGTTTGGAATAAATTAAAGAAGACCAATCAAATAGAGAAATTTGTACCTGATACGATGGAAGAATTTGAAGATGACAATGGTAATGTATTTAATAGGAGAACTTATGAAGATTTAAAGAGACAAGGTTTACTATAATCTCTTTAATAAAATTTTTTATATTTTAAATATGATAATTCCTAATAATATAATTTGTTATACAATTTCGTATTTGGCATTTTTGTTATATTGGAATTTCCATATATATTTTGGATATTTTTAGCAAATATTTGTAAGTTTAAAATTGATTAATTGATTTAAATATGTTGCTAAGTTCCTATACCAATCTTTAACATATATCATTTTTCAAATTACAATATCATCGATTGGCAAAATATAAATATTAAAACTTCATATATTTCATTGAAGATTTTAAATATTTATTAAATATAAAAATCATAATTTTTTCATGTTTATGAAAATATTGTTTGTAATTTAATCCTTTCCAAATTTTTTGCTTAAATTTCATACAATAATTTAAAAAATAAATTTGATTCATTCCTCAGTCTATTTAAATATCTTTGTATGATCATTAGTATTTCATCAATTTAAATAACTCTATAGAGAGATTTAATTTTAAAGGTTGAAACAGCATTTTAAAATAATCAATCAATTTCCTCAAAATAAATTACATTATATATGTATGATAAATCTTTTCTATTAATATTCTTAATCATTTCTCAAAGTTTATTTGAAAGAATATCTACAAAGAAATTGTAAAAGTGAACTACTGAACTTCATTTGTTTGGAATTAAGAATAATATATTTGCTTAAATATGCTCCAGTCAAGTCAGTTATCAGATGTATATAATCGCATTTATATTAAGGACATAAATATAAATATATTGATATGGATTAAAATTCAAAAATATTACGATTTATTCAATATGCTATCTAATGATATATATCCTTACAATTTTAATTCTAAATTTAGTGATTCAAAGTCGTTAAATATTTGGTTGCAAGAATTTGATAAAGTTGTTGATATTATTTATGTTATAAATAAAATAATAATTTGATAACTTAAAGGTTGGGTATTTGTAAAATATAGTACCACATTACAATCTTTATTGCATTATAAAATGATAGTAAAATAAATTGTTAATTTCATTAACAAAGATCGGAGAAGATATTTTAATATAATTGATTATAACCAAGTTAGATATGATCAACATAATGAAAATGTCTTAATAGATCCAAATATCAATATTATGCATTAAAAATTAAAAAGAATAAATTAGAAGGACCTGAACCAATATATGATAATGAATAATAAATAATGTAATATATCATCAACCTTATATTCAACATATTAAATCAAAATTTTGTGAGAATGAATGAATTTTAATGGATATTGTGTCGGGAAGGATAACAGAGGGTAAAATATTGAATGAAAGGCAAAAGTTTTAAAATTAAAAATCAAAAAGTATCAAATAAATAGGAATAATGATTTGATAAAATTGATTTTGTTTAATTCATTTAAGAGAGATATTACCGAGGTTAACAAAGCGTTTATAAAGCGGAAGCACCGGTAATAATATCAACTAAAAACAATGGTTAATATTAAAACAAATAGTAAGATTATATAAAAGGCTTACTAAGTTCGTTGGTGATAACGGCTTGACGACCACGGTTGTAAGTCAAAGTCAATTTTTGAATCATTTCACCTAAAAAATTGAGAATCAATATCAAATAAAATACATTAAAAAATATTAATTCAAATTTACCAGCATTCTTGGTGGCGTTTTCCATAGCAGTACGCTTAGCGGATTGTTCAGAAGCGTAACCTTCGGTAAAAGTCCAGTGGATGGCATTAGCGAGCAAGAATTCTTGATAGTTAGCAAGAACTTCGTCATCTTCAACTTCGTAAGCGGAGATACCAGCTAAAAATTGATTAGAATTATAACAAGTAAAAATAAATTTAAAGGAAAATACCGGAGGATTTCAAAGCATCAAGACCGTAAGCACTGATGGAGGTGGCTTCATAGGAAATAACGGAGTTGAATTTGTTGTAGACAATATCGTATTGATCGAATTTGGTTTCGCTACTGAGAATAATTTGGGCAATGTCAGCAGATTCGGCCCAGGTGGGAACAGCTTTACCGATTTGGCTGAAAGTAGTATCGATTACTTGGCGATACACACGAGACAATTGACCTCTAGCCTTGTCACCTAAAATGAAAGAACGGGCTTCGGGGTTTTCTTTCAAGTAAGCTCTGGTGGCCTTGGAGACAGAGGAGTGGATACCACCACAGAGACCACGGTCACCAGAAACGGTGATAACAGCCTTGGAAACTTCACCTTCAGGCTTAGTTTGAAGGTGGTCGAGAGAAGCTAATTAATAAGGATTAGGATTTAATCAGATTAAATTAAATTCTGATTTAATACCTTGGGAAGCTTGACCGTAGACACGAGCATTTTCCATAGCACGTTGGGCCTTAGTCATTTTAGTAGAGGCAATCATCTTCATAGACTTGGTGATTTTCTCAGTGCTGGAAATAGATTTCAAGCGGTTTTGAACTAAAAATGATCAAAATTAACATCAGCCCATCACATTACAGACAAACAAATCTTACTTTCACGAAGAGTAGCCATGTTGCTGGATTGAACATAAGAAGTGGCATTTTTGGTGGAAATTCTAGTAGCCTGACGGGCAGCGTTGACTCCGACTAACATTTTGGTATATAACTGTGATGATGTAGTATCGATAAAACAGTTTCAGTTGAACAACTTTCAATACTCAATTAAATCAATTTGTAAATTGTCACTGATTGGATCAATTTTTTAAACCCATAATATTATTTTAGTTTTTTATACCACACAATCTCAGGTGTCCATTTTATAGTTTAAATTGCATAGAATAAATGTAAATAAATATGATATATAAAGTAATTTTATGTTATTAATTATATATCAATACCAAGTAATTATTGTTTTTTTCATGTATTTTAGTTTTTGTAGTAATAGCATTCAATATATTATATATACTCCATTACTTTTTATAATATAATATAATATATACAATACAATTGTAGGCCATTTTTTCAGATCAAATTCAATTGAAATTATGCGAAAATTTGGATTATATCAAAGAGTTCACAGCTTGAAAATATAATTTATGTATTAAAAATTTGTATTTGTTTTATTAGAAAATTTTTTGGTTTTAATTAATTATAAGTTCATTAGAATTATATATTAGAATCATATTTAAAACTTCATTATCGTTATTGATGATTCATATTTATCAATAATAAATTTTTCATACTATTTAACGAGATATGAAATGTTAATAATTTAGGTATAATAGCTTCACATATATGACAATCAAGATTTAACTTGAAAAAACTTATAATATCAAATAAAGTTTTAATTTTAATTAGACATTATAAACCAATATATTATATATCACTTTTCATTATTAAATATATTGTAAATTTTAAGCATAATGTTAATTAATATGATCAATTCAACCCATAATTGATTTATTCAAAAACAAAATTTAAATAGATAGGAATTCAGTCCCTTTGACACTAAAAAATAAAACAATTATAAAACATTACTCAAAGAATAGAGATTTTTTATTTATTATAATATATCAAACATTCAGTATCATTTAGTAACACAATTATTTTTTTAATTACCAGTTTTTCAAATGTTATATGATAATAGTCATGATAATTCCTTTTATCAGCAGTTGAGTATTCATATTGACCAACCTGTGGCTGGTATGTCAATATCTCCGTCAAAGAGAGATGTAGTACTTGCTAGGTAATTTTATCTTATTTTTTTGGTAAGGTTACTTATTTGAAATTGAATAGTCGAAAAGGTCTACTTATTATCGATTTGGAAAATCCCTTCGATTTGCCGAGATCACTACCTTATTACACAAGGTGGGAAGTTACTGAAGTACAATGGAATCCTCATACGAGTAGAGATACTTGGATTGCTACTACAGTATAATTTCTATGCTGTGCTTATTTTTTTGAATGCTAAATCATATTTCAAATAGTGTAATCAAAGAGTATTAATATGGAATGTTATGAAACCACATTTGCAATCTGTCGAAAGGGAATTTACAGCGCATGATAGAGCCATTTCAGATGTGAATTGGTCCAATATTCATCCAGAGATCTTGGTTACAAGTTCTTTGGATACTTCTATTAAGATTTGGGATTTAAGAGCAGGTAACAAGAACGTAGGAATAATGAGTAATTGGAATGGTAATATATAATTCATACAGTTACAGTGTTATTATGACTAATATTATTATAGCTGCTGTCTCCCAGATCGATTGCCATCCAAGCAATGAATACTTAATAGCAACTGCTCAAGAAGACAAAATCAAAATTTGGGATATAAGAGTAATTCAATCTACACAGCATTAACAATCAACTGATCAGTTTATTAACGAGATGATATTTAATAATTAGAAAGGATCCGTACCAATGATTTTCAAATTGGCTCATGATAGAAAAATTGCAAATTTACACTGGCACAATTCAAATCCTAAAAATTTATTATCTTGTAGTTTTGATAAAAATATCAAAGTAACTATTTGGTTTGCTTTGTATATAGTTGCTAACTAGTATTTTTTTAGTTTTGGAATATTGATGATATGTCCCAAGATCTTGGATCAATTGATACAGGCTTACCAATTGGTAGAGCCAGATATACGGTAATATGAACCATTTTATGCAAGAATTATTATTAAAACTACTATTGTAGCCTTTTGGGGAAGGCGTCTTATCTATGCCATTACGTTGTCAGCATACTGTTTCTCTTTGGAGCACTACTAAGTATAATGAACCTGTTTTCGAGTATCGTGGTCATACTGGGGTAGTAAAAGAGTTTGTATGGCGTGTTAATGGTCAAAATTACCTTGACTCTGGTAATATAGTTCATAACATTCATATTTAAATAACTTCCTAAGCAATATTTAGATGACCGGGAATTCCAACTGGTCACCTGGTCTCATGACCAACAATTACGATTATGGCCTGTTGGAGAAAATCAGCTTAATGTACATAATAGTAAACTTTAAATCAAATTATTTACTAATCAAATTTAGGCTGTCGGTCATACTACAGGCAAAAAAGGGAGATCAGACTCACGGCCTCATCCAACCACATTTTCCTATCGTGTCCCATGGCCGCAAAGTCGACCAAGATCCGTCAGCCCAGAAGGAAATACAGAGTCACTTTTCAAGCACAGAAGTCATCTTCCAATTTTGGAGGCTACATCAGCATCTCACGGTCCAAGTAGGTCAGGCTCAGTTTCTCCAGAAAATGGAAATGCAAAGTTTGGATCCATTCCGCTTCATTCTGAAACATTTTCCTCAGATCCTCTGTCCGTTTGGAATAGAAAACTTAGTATGGGTCGTCGTGCTTCTGGTGCCAATATCAACGGTCATGGCAGCCATTCTACTGCAGAGCCTCAATCTCGCAATATTTCAGAAGAATTGGGCGCAATTGCCAGAAAGTATAAGGAAGTCAAATTTGAAAAGATTAGCATGGCTACCCGATCATGCACAATGACCCTGCATGGTCCCTGGGCTGCAGACGGTGGACAAGTTTTTCTAAGATTAAATATTCAATTATCTGCTGACTACCCTAATCAGAGCCCTCCGACTTTTGACTTGCAAAAATCTCCTTCAGTGCCACAATCGACTCACTCTAAGCTTGAAGAGGAACTAAGTCAAATATCTCTTGCTTTTGTGAGTAAGGGACTGCCTAGTTTGGAAGCGTGTACTAAATATCTATTGGGGTTAGGATCTTCGGCTGACTTAAACCCCCAAAGCCAATCTGATGGCTCCGACGAAGAACTCATCGGGGGCGGCTTTGGATTAGGAACTAAATCGAACCGACGACGTTCTATTAAATCACTCGACAGAGACGATCACAATGTACCATTCCCTAAACTATGCGGTGCTACCTTTTCACCAGAAGGCCGCCTTGTTATCTTCTTTTCATCATTACAGAGCAGTCAAGTTGAAGCCTTCCAAATGCCTCAAGGCTTAAATCGCTCGAATGCTCGAAATAGAAATTCATATTATCACTCTCATCCTAGATCTTACAAATCACTCAACTATTTCCGATCAATGTGCCAACTGCCAACTAGGCTGATCAATCACTCACTTTCTAGCCAGCAAGATATGGCAAATTTTGATGACTATGATGATCCTGATGATCCCGATGACCTACTGATTATCCCTTCTCTATACTATCGACCCCGTACTCATTCACGCCCAATTCGCCCTCAACTAAGTCCTTCACCCCCAGCTTCATTATCGCCTTCAAAGGGTGCAGATCTATTTAGATCATCTCCTTCTGACCCTGCACTCACCTCATTGATTAATCCATCTAAGGATATACCTTCTGGTCACAATATTCACTTCAGAAAAGTCATTGGTATCACATGCCCTGACCGTCAATTAGCTGAATCTATCTATCTTTCTAGTCCAAGCATCAAGACCAAATTACAACATCTGATTTCCGCCGCCAAGTTGAATGGTAGGAAGGATCTCATCCAGCTTTGGAATTTGGTCCAACTTATTATACTGTCCGCACCATCTCAATCTGTGAACCGTCCCAGCTCTAACCGTAATCAAGTCCTGCCATCTATACAAAAGTTTACCAAATCACCTCTTCTACAAGCAACTGAAGGTAAAGTCAGTTCAACCCCTTTTAATTTGTTTTCAATTACTGATTCAAAGCCATCTGGCGATGAATATATGAATTGGGGCAGCCATCCATTTGGTAAAGTGCTAGTTAAGTACATATTCCAGCACTATCAGAGATACAATGATATTCAGACATTAGCCATACTTTCATATATTTTTACACTGGATTCCACTGCTCAGAAATCTCATCCAACACCTATTCCCACAAAATCGACTTTACATTTCCCCAAAAATGCAACTAACAACATCACTTATAATTTGACGCCGCAAGCGACATTATCGGAGAGTCCTAAAGACTACTTCAGCCCCTTCTTCAAACGCGCAATCAGCAAATCGGGACAATCAGATAATCACAAATCACCTTCTGCTTTTCATATTCCATTTGGAGCGGATCTCAGCATGAACTTTCACCAAGGCACCATCCTCGACCTCTACCCAGATCGAACATTAGCGACACATCCCCTATGGGAATTTCGTCACCCAACAAGCCTAGCTTCTACTCCATACCTAACAACAACAGCCGTCCAGAAATTACTGCTGTACCAATCTCATCTCGTTCCGTTTCACCCATCTCTGCTGTAGTTAACACAGAATGACCCAATCCAACGTTTGCTAGACCCACATCGTCAATCCATGGCAGCGACATCAAACCTAATTACGACCCTTCGGAGCATAGCCAGAGAAGTTTTGATACCATGCAAAGTGGTGCGACCGGAGGCCATGACTCGACACTTTTGCACGGATATTCATTCTCACAGAAATTTACATCCCCGCAACCACCGCCAGCAACTTTACCATCAATCACCCCACCCAATGACAATCCATACTTGGAACCCGAACTTATGCTCAAAGCCAACCACTACAGACTAGTCTACGCTGAAATTCTCTACCGATGGGGCCTCTTCAGCCACAGAGCCCAAATTCTGAAGAATTTGGAATTTAATCAAATGCTAAGAGCTGATATTAGTAAGCATTAATATAATCAACCCTAGATATATTTAATATATAAATTATTTTTAGAATGGAACTTGCATCCCACAGAATTAATAGGTTTGTCGAGACTTCCCAATCTAGCTAGAAATCATTCGTGTAACCCTACAGAAACAAGTATTTGTGTAATTTGTCATACTAAGATGAAAGGTATATAAACTACAAAAAGCCATTATATGCTAACTAATACTATGAATTAGGTGTATCATTCTTCTGTGTGAAATGTGGACATGGCGGTCATCCCAACCATATTAAAGAATGGTTTAAATCGGGACCCAAAGCTGAAGACATCGAATGCCCTAGCGGCTGCGGTTGCCATTGTGAAAACTTTAATCAAATATAAGTGAATTGACTTAATTCCCAATTGAAAGATTTTTTATAGTTTGAACGAAAAAGTTAATTCTTGATTATTTGAATTGATCAAAATTTCACTCTATAATTGTAATAAAATTTTCATATTAAAAATATTTGAAATTTTTAATAATATAAAATATAAGTTATATATCTCAATATTTAATTTTTAATTAATAAAAAACATAAATCACTTCATACAATTTACAACAATTAAATTATTATCAATATAAGGAATCATAGTTGATAAACATGAATTTTATTTTTTATACAAAACGAGAATCAACATTTACACTGAATAAGACAATATATTCCAAAAAATTTACCCAATTTTAAACTAAGCCAAGTCTCTGAATGATAAACTCAATAGTATAAAATAGACAATAGTATCAAAATAATAAAATAATTAAATGATAAATAAAAATCAATAATATTAATAAATTGAATCAAAATATAACTTGTAATTTAAACTATTTTGATTAATTTGATTAGAATAATTTTTGAAAAGAATTAGCTGCGATGATCTTGACCAATGACTTTTTCCCAAGTGGTATTCTCCTTCTCTAACAATTCGACGATCTCGCGCTTGATTTCATCGACGGCGCCAGGACCACGGTAACCGAGATGAGTGTAGAATTGGACGAGTGAGGCACCAGCCTTGGCGAAGTCTAAAGCATCTTTACCAGAGGAGATACCACCACAGCCTACGATAGGGATCTTACCTTCAGTAAGAATGTACATCTTCTTGACGAGGCTGATTGCGAGGGGTTTGACGGGAGGGCCTGATAAACCACCGGTTTCAGCAACAGTCTTGGGATCGGTTAAACCGGCCTTAAGACTGCTCGGACGTGAAATAGTAGTGTTGGAAATGATAACACCGTCGACTTTGAGATCCTTGAGAACACTGGAAATATCTTTAGCTTCTTCATCACTCAAATCGGGAGCAATCTTAACCAACAAGGGAGGAAGAGGAGAGGGAAGAGTGTTTCTAGCATCTTGAGCTTCCTTGATCAATCTTCTGAGAGATTCAGTCTTTTGAAGATCACGCAATCCAGGAGTGTTGGGACTAGATATGTTGATGACAAGATAATCGGCATAAGGTCCTAATTTGTGGATACCATCTACGTAATCTTGATTGCTTTCAGCAGGAGATACCTTATTCTTGCCTAAATTGACACCCAACCACTTGTCCTTGTGGCCTGATTTTTCGCCATATAAACTGTAGTTGTAGTCAGGATCCTTTAATTCTCTGGAGGATGATTCCCAATGAGCAGCCCTCAACAAACTCCAGAAACGACGTTGGAGACGTTCTTCAACGATATCGTGACCGTCGGAATTGAAGCCATAGCGGTTGATGACGGCCTTATCTTCAGGTAATCTAAAATAACGAGGAAGCGGATTACCATCCTAAATTGAAAATGTTGAATCTTTTTTTGATTATTTAATTATCATATTT
The DNA here is from genome assembly GCA_000697335.1 of Conidiobolus incongruus B7586. Lineage (NCBI taxonomy): Eukaryota > Fungi > Entomophthoromycota > Entomophthoromycetes > Entomophthorales > Conidiobolaceae > Conidiobolus > Conidiobolus incongruus. The sequence goes on from JNEM01009146.1 coordinate 22,211, forward strand.
TTACTTACCTGAGGCTTAGGAGTAACAGAACCAATTTCAACCAAACCAAAACCCAAATCGAATAAGGGATCGATAGCTTCGGCATGTTTGTCGTAACCGGCGGAAATACCTACGGGATTAGCGAATTGATGGCCCCAAACTTTAACACCCAATTTAGCATCATCCAATTGATAAGACCTAGGACTTAGCCCATATTTACAAGCGAGAATACTAACACGATGAGCAGTTTCGGGATCTAAAAAGAAGCGCATAAGGGGATTGATAGCATATTGGTGAATGGCTGAAGAGGAATCTCTGTAGTAACCGTATAATAATACACCACCGGTAGCTGCTCCTACAGTGATAATGGCACCACGAAATTTTTCATAAAAACTCAATGGGGTTCTTCTGGAGGCGGAAGTGAAGACACCTCTCTTAACTTGATGAATAGGATTAAATCTAGGGAGAGGCATTAATTAAAAATAATATAATAACACTGCTATTAATTATTAATTCAATATTATTTTTAATTTGTTGACGTTTTAATTGTATTGTGAATGAGGTCAAATGATAAGAGCTATTTAATGCAATCAAATAATGGATCAAATTATGGGAAATTTATAACGATTACTTTAATTCTAAATTAATTTATTTATGAATTAAATGGTATAGCGATTCTTTAGTTACTTTAGGTAGTGGCAAATTCTTAGTATAATTATAATAGGCCAATTTGCCAACCAATTTCCAATCTCTAATATGTAAGCTTTGGTGATAGGGGTCAAAGTTAACTTTCTCGAGTCGATTCAGGTATTGAATCAAAGGTACCTTAAATAGAATATTAAAATATTGTCGAATTTAACATCATAATCATCCCTTACCGAACTCAAAAACAATGGAAAAGCCTTTTGAAAATTATTTTTTTGGTCTGAATTCAATTGATCCAACAAATAATTTAAGGTTAATAATTGATCGTTGGCCTTGGTAGCAACTTCGAAAATGGCATCTCTGAGAGGTTCTGTCACAGTTCGGGTTCTGAAGAGTTCTTCTTGAGAGATGTTATACTAAATCAACAATGCTATCATTTAATATAAACGATACTGAGTTAAATAATTCAGCTTACATGAGCTAACAATTGGTCAGGAATGACTGATTCTTTAGTGACGGAGTGTAAATGGGGTAAACCTCTCAACAATGTAACGATTCCTTTAGCTTTACCCAAATGACTTAACAAACCTTCAATCACGCTATCTCTAATTTTCAAAATTTCCAATTGCAAATACAATTCGGAAGCGACGGTATTTTCAGTATAAGTCTCTAATTCTTCTAAAGTGATAAAATGGGGATTTTGAATATGGTCAATCTATCATAAATCATTAATATATATTCCAGCATTAAATTTTGTATAATTACTCTCTGATTAATGATTCTTTTAAAAAATGAAAAGGTCAAATCCGATTGATAAGTTTTGAAAGTATGATATAATAAAATTAAAATGGGATGTTCACTAACCTGATCCTACAAAATACTAATATTAATAATTTAAATATTAACATATATTTATAATGTACCTTCTTTAAACCATCTAGCCTTTCTTTCCACCACTGCAAACGAATCAAACCCAACTGAGGTTGAGTGACTTGATCTCTTATATTTGCCAATTCAATAGACAAAGCTTTAATCGAATAAAAATGAGGTCTCGTCCTTGCATCCAAAAAAGTCGAAACTAAATATGAGTCATAATCATGCTTTCTATCAATATATAAATATTTAATAAAATTATTTTTAAAATTCCAATTCACCTAACAATATCTTTACAATCCGCCAAACTTTTCTCCAATTTAGCTTGCGAAAATTGTCTCAAAAAATAATTAAAATTTTTACTAATATCAATCAGTTGATGATTTCTTATTTTAATCATTATTTTTGTTTGAATCAATATTTTTGAGAAATATTAAATCAGTACTGATAAGATCTTATAATTACAATTTAAAAAGATTTTAATTGATTATAATTTATGGGAATTTGATTTTACACTCTAAAAAATTCAATAAGTTTTGATAAAAGGATATTTAAAATAACATCTTGTAAACAATTTACCTTATAATATAACTGAACAAAATAACTTGTATTAATATAAAATCAAATATCATAATGGCAACTATTAATATTTAATTAATTTTTTTACTTTGAAATTAATATTTTCATTTTGTAATCATGTATAAATGCTCTTTTAGAAATATAAAAATATCAAAAATTATTATATTATAAACCTACAACTAAAGTATATTGCTATTAAGATAAAATATACCTACCTAATACCAGCTAACATATATATTTTTTAATTCTCCAAAAATTTAAAAATGTAAAATGAATTATACCCTTACCAATTTTAGTTAAATAGAAAATTTACAAATAGTAATAATCATCAATATCACTCATTCAAACAACATCAATCTAATTAATAACCCAGATTCTCAAAAATGAAAGCATTTCCCAATATATTTAACACTAAAATCATCTTTTCAATTAATAATCAAAGATAAACTCTGCTTTAATAATAATCCTTTATAAAGTTAAACAATTCAATTAAAGGAAATGATAGATGAATAATTACCTTTAATAAACTATTATCATTAATATATCTACCTATGAATTAAACAAAGCAAATATTACTATTTAAGCAAAAGAAAACAAAATATTATAAAATTAACATTAATAAATTTGGAATTACTGATACTAGCTAAAAGTGAATTTTGATTAATTTTTAGAAACAGACGCTAGGATAATTTATGATTCAAGTTTCAAAATTGAAGTCAAATTTTTAGGATATCAATTAAGGGTTAAATTAAATAATAACTAGTTAATATCACATTTGGATCATGTTCTTTATGGATTAAATAAGTTAACGAACAAAAGTTGCTCAGTTGTGTACACGTAGCTGACCGCAGCTCAAACTGAGGTTTTAAGCTAAACTTACATTGAATAAATATAATAGATGATAATCTTTGGAAAGGATTAGGTAATTTTTATTCAATAAAGATTAATTATTGTTGAATAAAGATGATTTCATTTTTGCTGTTTGCATTCCAGGAATAAAATATAAGCTTAACTCATTGGTAAGGCACCAAGTTTAAATCTGATCAGGCTTCTCAAAATCAAGCCTGACCTAGCTATGGTTAGCTCATATTAATCGATCAGATGACGATATCACTTTGAAATCCTGTACTATACAGAAGCATTGCGCCGTTTCAAGGAACTATTCGTAAATAGTATCCATTATATCAGCTCCCATTGTAGCGAACTTTCTACGATGCCGAGGCTTTCTTCTGTACACTCTTGGTACTGTTGAATTTTTACTAAGGTAACGATCTGGTAAGTAGGATTTTTCATTCCCCGCGCGTAATTTACCCAAATTGGCACATACCATCGTCAATACACAAGATGTGACAGGAGGAAGAGTAGGAGTTAATGGAGGCGACCATCCAATAATTTTCTTATCATGGGAATTGATTTTACAAGGAGTGATGACACTAGAAAGATTATCCCGAAAGATCAAGGAAACGGGCATATAACTACAAGTTAAACCCACCATCGCTACTAATCGAACTTAATATGACTGTCAAAGAAAAAACACAACGATGTCAGCTTTGGAGAGGATAAACAAATGAGATCAGTTCAATATTGAATTAAAAAATCAATTGCATACAAAAATGAAAAAAAGATGTTGAAGTTCAAGAATTTTAATTTCCTACCCCTACACCATTCATAGGTCCGATATTTATACTCAAAATTTTCTTGTACACTCAACTAAATCCAAATGCAAATTTTCAAGCAATTTCCATCACTCAATCAATTAGCTTGATTCCATTCATCAATTTCCCATCCCCAAACCCTGCAACGAGCCAATCACAGATAAGTTACCTAATTCGCTTAGGATCTGGAAATTTCAACAAACCTTACTAATGAACCAATCAATAATGAGCAATCTCCGAACTATTCAATTATCAGCTCTCATTCAACATTTTAAATCAACTTGAAAATACTCAATTCGAACTTGCAAGTTTTTTACCACCATACAACTAACTTTAAATAATAGATTTTAACATTTAAATGGTAATCATTTTATTTCATAAAAGTTTAATCAATCTGAAACTTTGGAAGCGAGCAGATCACCAATAAAAATTCCAAACCAATTCAGCCAATGAGAATTCCCCATTATTGGCTTCAGTCTGGTTATTATTTTTGTGAGGATTGAGTGGTTATAATGGAGAACCAATTTAACTAACAATCTTATGGTCAATTTACTAAAGTAATCGATATAAACATGATTAAATTAACGATATATCCATTGTTAATCACTCTCATGCTTGATAATTATTAAAATGATGATATATTTACTTAATATTACATATTTTCATATATTTATTACACTAATTTTATTGCTTGATATACCAATGACTTGATTATACTCAAAAATCAAATAGTTACCTTAAAAAAAACAAAAAGAAATGACCTTAAGATGACGTCAAGAGATATATTAAATCAAGAGCATACTATATGATAATATGGAGTTAAACCTACATCATAGTGGCTGTACATTCATATGGATACATTCATCAATTATAAAAATAAATTCGTAAATTAAAGATAAATTATTATTAACAAAACAATAATAGCCAAAATTAATTTAATAAAAAGTCATCATGATATCTAAAAATAAAATTTTGGGACTATTATAAGGCAAAATTGAAAAATTCTTCGGATTATTGCCAACAACCAGCTACATAATATATATTCACATGCTTGGAACAATTTGAAGAATTATATTGGATAATTAAGATTTTAATTTAAATACTCGCCAACTTACCAGTTGAAAAGAAATTAATTGATAATTAATGAATATATGTAATGATACTTAAGCTTCGCATTAAGCCGCCAAGCTAAAGCCCAAGAATCAACTAGCATAACTTACACCGATCAAATAATTTAGTACCCCTATTAAACAACAAATCCTACAACAAATTCAGCATCTAGACACTCAATATCAATGAGGATGATTGTGTTTAAATGAGGTGAAATATTTTCAAAACTTTATTCAATTATTTTAATCATATAGTATTAAAGTAATTCCAAAGATTTTCAAAAACTAGCTAATGAGGTTATGTTTTTAAACTATAGTATATATACTAACCAATATTGATAAAATAGAATAATATAATTATATTTACAAATTATACTAAAGCCTTGACTGATAAATCAAAATACTATAAAATATACCCAAAAAATTTCCAAATAACATCAATATTAGAATTTGAAACTTCATTATATTTCAAATTCATTTCACTAAATAAATACAAAACAATTAATTATAAAGGGAGCTCCTGGATCAATTTACAATTCAGCAAAACTAACAAAGGTATATTTTGAATCTTAAGGAAAGATTTATAATTCCACTATCAATCGTCAAAAATTTGGAAGCATTTAGTATATTATTCAAGGATTAATTAGTCAAATAGTACAAACAATTAACATTCAAAATTATAATATTATTCTATAAACAGATAACCATTAATACATAAAGAATTAAACAAATATATGATAAAGATATTAATGTTTTAACATTATTAAAAATAAATTATTTTATCAAAATAATAATTTGAACTTAAAATAAATAATATAACCAAAAAACAAATATTAATAAAAAATTAAATTTATCATAATTATTGTTGTTTTATAATAATTATAAATATTAATAAAAACCCTAGTATATAATATTAAAAAAATATAAGCAGAAAGAACTAATCAGACATATATATTAATAAACTAAACAATAAAAAATAGCATATATTATTTATGTATAAATATAAAAAAACATAGATTCAAAAAATTTATTAAATAATATAATATAAAAAATATTATAAAAATGAATCATTCAATCAATCAAGTATAAATAATCTTTATAATTATAGGATTTTTCATATTATTTCAATAATTAAATTATTTATTACCACATAAAGGAAGATAGTGATATATAATAATTGTCACAAATTTTGAAAATTTTTCTCTAATACAATTTAGTAATAATATACGTATTGGCAAAATGGGTGATAGTTTAATATCATATTAAATGCAAACATGAGAGAGCATATCAAACTCTCAAACTAGTTTATTAATTGATCTGAATATATTTTAATGAGGTTAATTACATTTTCACTTGTTATCTAAGTAGATGGTAAATAAACTAGAATACAATCACAACATAAATTTTCATGTACAGAGCTTTTTATATTGTGATTTAGTATATGAGGTTTTGTAATTATAAATTTATTAAACACAATTTGTTGTAAATTTAATGATAGTGTTATGGTAATTAGTGATGTTGAAAAAAATTGTAGTACGAACTTGAATACTTAAGTTTATCATAGTATAATGAGTAGGCTAAGATTATGTAATACAAAATATTAGATTGTCTATTAAAATAACTATTAAGGATTAAGTAGACTTAAAATTGAAAAATTATTATCATGTAGTTAAAATAAAAAGAGATTAATTAATTAAAAATTATTAGAGTTTAATAAAGTTAGTAAATGAAGATGTTAGTATAAGAACCAAGATTAAAATATTTAACGTTTTGAATAAAGAGTGTGACCATATTTGAACTCTTCTGGCTTAAGTTCATCAGAATTTTTGGTCTTGTCTTTAAATCTTGTTATACAGCGAACTAGTTTGACTGGGTCACAGTTTGCAATTCTAGGATGAAGAACACGATCCTGAATACTGATTGTCTCTCTGGTAAGAGTAGAGATATCATCTGATAATTTATCTGAGGCAGTTGCGATAGTTGTTAAATTGGTTTCAAGTTCAGAAATTCCTTGAGAGACTGAATTGAGCAAATCAAGAATCTCCTTATCGCCTATTACAGGTTTATAAGGCTTGAGTAAGTCGAGCTCTTCACTATTAAATAACTCGTCAAGGCCAGGACGAGGCATCGCTGGCGCGCCACGGATGGAATCAAGATAAGAAGCATGACGAGTATTCTGAAAGCTAGCTGCATTCCTCCACATTTGAATTTCATTTTTCAGTCTAAATTAGTTTGAATTAATCTAAAAATAATAAGAAAATGATTAAATAATTTACTTGGCATTGGCGACCTCAAGCTGTCTCTTTTTGGCTATATTTGCTTCATTTTGAGGATTCAATTTGTGTGGCCTATCTTCTTCATCAGGATGAATGGGACGCCTTAGCCAAAATGTATCGATTTCATGCTTATTCAAAGCTTCCAAGGCAATTTTTTGGATCTTTTTTGAAATTTCAAGTTCTTCTTTATGTGTACTTGCTTGAAATTCAATACAACGTTGAAGTAACCAACTTAGTAGAACTCTCATACGAGAAGGTTCAGGCATTTCAGCTGAAATATGTTTGAAAAAATCGGATTCACTGATATTTTGATGTGGATAACCCATTTCGCCAAAACCAAAAACAGAACGGCGAGAGGCGCGAAGTCCAAGAGAATTTCTACGATTCCCG
>JNEM01009148.1:0-44339 GCA_000697335.1 Conidiobolus incongruus B7586
AAATATTGATAATTAATTAAAATTAAAATATTCATATAGTATAATATTTGAAATCTTTGCAAAATATTATATTTGATTTTACTATTAATATTCTATATAATATGTTGTAATTTTTTTATGATTTATTAGCAATACTAATATATACTTTTTAAATTATAAAATTCTAAATATAAAGATTAAATATAGATAGATTTTGTTAAAATATGAAATATAACATTATTATTTAGTTGATATATAAACTTGATTAATGAAATATATTATCAATTTATTAATAAAATATTTATATTAATATATTTTCATAAATTGATAATATAGTTTATTTAATATTAAATGGTTTTTCGTAAAAAACATATTATTAAATAGTATTTTGTCAAAAAATATAGAATTATTATTATTATTATTATTATTATTATTTGCAAATAAATTACTAAAGCTCAAAAATAAGGTGTTTATAAAAAATAGCAAATTAAAATTTATAAATGAATAAATGACAGTGACATTGTTTAAATATGAATAATAAAAAGATGGAGATTAAACAAATACATTTAATATTCATTGTATTAATTTTACAATATGCAGCTTAGTTATTAATAAATATTTAATACATCGGCTAATCATTTTACTCAATTAAAACACTAAATAATTAATGTCATTATACAGTAACAATATATAAATATATCTTTCAAATTGAATAATTTCAAATTTTTAATTAAAATACTGTAACTTATTAAAATCCTTTAAAATAACTAAATATTAAAATTTGAATCAAGTAAAATATAATAAATTAATCAAAATTATTAAAATATAATTAAAATTATTTTATATTTAAGGATTTAAATTAATAAATTTTAAATATTAAAAATAATTTTTAATATATTCTCATGGCTAAAATTGTTAAAATTGATATTATCTAGACTTAATTTCACAGTGGAATTGGACATTATGGAGCATGGGAATTTTAGATAGACTAATTTTGGAATAAAATTTAAATGAAATGTATTTAACCATAAAATTGAGGTGAATAAACTATGATTTCTTGATATTTTTTTTGGTAAAGTATAATAAGCTTTGCTGTAAAAATGAATCTGGTTATATGTTTTGTTTATTCAGTCTATAAAATCTCTTATATTCATAATTTTGGTTAAATTTTCCAATCCAAAAGACAGTACTATTTCATATAGAATTCAATTCAATTCGATCCAATACTATTTTTAGATTAGTATGCTGAATGAAAAATTAAAATTCATTTGAATATGCTTTATATATCCATTAGTTTTAACATTAATTATTTATTTTCAAATCATATTGAATAGTAAATTATGTCAATAATACCGAAATAGATTAACTAAAATGTTTAAATACATATGATTAAATATCAACATAATTCAATACTTAAAATTTCAAAATAGTATTTTACAAACTTTGAATTGATTTTTCATTAATATTTAATTAAATATATACCCTTGAATATAAATCAAGTTTCACTATAATTTTGCCTAATATACTTGAATAAACTTGAGAATAACAGTTTCAAGAATTTCCACTGGTTTTGCACACACTTACCAATACTTAATCCAGGTCTAGATAAATTATTTCTTGCAACATAAACGCTCAGATATTATTTTACAATAACATATAAGTTCAAACAATATAGAATTAAATGCGTTATTGTTATTTTTAGTTAAGTATGAACAATTTTGACTTTGTTTTTGCCTGTAAAATATCAGAACAAATTGAAGTCATATTTATCAAAGAATCAGCAATATCCAAGAAAAAATATAAAATATGATATATAAGAGTTTTTACAAAATACCAAAAATAAAACTTTGATAATAAATTTAAAACCTTAACAAAAGTAACTTTATATACGAAATTATTGGGTTGATTAGACCAAAGCTTAATTATCAGTGTTATAAATTTTAAACCATATAAAAATAAGTATATAAAGGAATAACCTGTAAAGTTATTTAAGTCTATGAAATCAAGCTTTATTATTATAAATTTAAGTTTTTAGAATGTATTTTCATAAAAGAAATGTATAATTAAAACTATAATTATTTGTTAAAATATTAAATTGAAAAAATTAAATAGAATATGTATTATTAAAAAGACTTTATAAAAAGATATAAATATCAAATAAATAATAATAAATAAACCTTGGTAAAAAACTAATAATAATAACAAATTCAAAATAATATTCTTTTGAAAATATTAAAAAATCTGAGCTTGTTTTACTTTTGAACAAAAAAATGTAATTTAAAATAATCAACTGATGATCGGCGGTTTATTAAGGCTAAATGGAAGAGTATACTTAAACCAAAAAATATTAAAAAATAAATATCAAATATAAATTAATTCATAATAATAACCAATATGTAAATGAAAACTATTGTCATATTTAAAATAAAATATTTAATACTAATTTTATAGGCTAAAAATTCAAATATATATATATATATATTAGTAAACAAAGTGAATATAAATTGAATGTTATTTAATTGGAATATTAACAAGAGATAAATATATTTTAGCTTACCTATTTTAATAATAAACTAATTGAAATAGCGAACCTATTAATAAAAATACTTAATTAGATTATTTCCTTTAAAATACAAAGCTTGGTATATTTTATTTTGTATTTTAATACCATTGAAAATTAATAATAACTATTACACTCCTAAGCCAAATATAATTAAAAAAGGTTTTAACCCTTGAATTTAACATATAGACTTTTGTAACAAATTATTTCTTTTGGAGTTTATATATTTAAAAAAGATACTGTAGCGATTAAATATCTGTATCGTTATTATAATAGAGTATAAAACAAATGGTTTTAAAAATTATACTATAAAAAATATTATAAAATGAGAAAATAGAAGAATAAAAAATTCAAATATTATAAATAAGATATATAACAAATTTACCAAATTAATCTTTGAACAATATAATATTATTTTTTGCTTGGATTTGAGGTTTAAAAAATATAAATAAATAAATATATATATTAAGAATAAAAATACAAAAATAACATAAAACTTACTCAATAAAACAAGGAAATGCCTTTAGTAAATAATAATCATTTGCAAAAAGCATTAAACAAGTAAAAACATATACAAACTATGGATATTTAATATATTGCTTTGATAAAGCAAGATTTTCTAGTACCCACAATATTATGCAAAGATCGATGAAGACATTAATAATGCTAGAAACATACTCCTTTATGATTTAACAGTCAATCAAGCTAGACTTCTAGGATTGGTATTGTGGCTCACCCCCTTGGGGTCTTAAGACTCTATGCAAGACTTGGACAAAAGTGATCAAATTTGATTAAATTTGGACAAGGTTAATTGTTAGCGATTATCATAAAACGAACCTTAAAAATCAGCTATCCATTTTAATTCTTAATTCTACCCCCATCATGATCTCTCTCAACCCAACTAATATGCCTAATTGAAAATAATAGTATAGGTATTCAAAGATAAAAAATTTAAAATTTTTCATGAAAATTATAAAAATAACAAATTATTAAAAATAATAATGGAATATAATAATTATAAAATATTACTTGACTTTCAATCAAATTAAAATATAAAATAAAATTAAATTAATATATTCTTGAGAAATTTAATATTAAATATTTTATAGTTATTATAAGAATAATTTAACATTACTAGTTTTAAAAATAATAGGGAATTTTTTTTATCAAAGTTATAGTTAATAATTTGAGAAAATTAAGTATAATTTTTATTTATTCAAAAAAGGAATATTTTTATTTTAATTTAATAATAAAAAAAATTAAATATATAAATTATTTCTTTTTATATAAACTTTTTTTTATTTATATTAAGATAATATCAAGTTAACTATTATTATCAAATTATACTTTACAATTTCAAACCATACTTTAATTTGTCCATTAAAATATGATTATTATTTGTGATCTACTTGGTTCGCTAAAATATGGAATTCTGATTTCAATTAAAATAAATATGATATATTGTGTTATTTTAATAAGCATTCATTTTAAATTAGTTGCTTATAGTAATCAATATTAAAATATATAACATTATATAAACTTTAAATTGTGATTTTTATTACTTTTAATAAATTAACAATTTGATTGTTTGTATCATTTTTGATGGGAAGGTTAAATTATTAAATATGTTCAAACTACACAGTTATTCATAAGCTAAATAATTTAAATACCAGTTTTTAATTTGGAGTAAAATAAATAAAATTTTCAGTATATTTAAAACTATTTGTATCTATAATTATTTTTCTTATATACAAATGAAAAATTAATTGTTATTTAGGATAATAATTTTATTCTGTTTAAAATTAAGTAATTTAAAATGTCTATTTAGGATTAAATACAAAAAAAAATTTTTCTTTTATTATTCTTATAACAGAATTTAAAAAGTTATTCAACCAATAGAATTTGATAATATGAATCAATTAGATCGATTAAACTCAATCGGGAATTCACTCATGGATCTCTTGATTGAATTCACTTTATTTGAATCACAACTAAAATCAGAAATAGTTAGTTAAACTAATATTACAAACATCTGATCTCCTTCCAATTGGAGAAACTGGGGATCTTCATAATTGTTCTGATTGGATAGCTATGGAAGTTGACTGCTGGATGGAGTACAAGGTCATACACTAATTTTTCAAAGTTCCTGAGAACTTAACCTGAAGCGCTTTAGTAAGAGAAGTTGAGGGGAGGGAGGGGGAAATAAGTGGGAAGTAATATGAATGAATAAAGAAGATGGTGTAAATGTAAAATTGAGGAGGTACAATGTATATATAAAAGGATTATCGTTTATCATTCCTATTTTAACTTATTATTTTTATTCTGATGCACTTGATGAATATTTAAAATTATAATTTATTACTTTTATTCATAAAATCAAACATATTCACCTATAAATATTAATTATTATCTTCATAATCTGAATAATACTATATCACACTCAATTTATACATACATACATACATACATATATATATATATATAATATTTAATAGATCATTATGCCTCCTAACGTATCCCTTTCAACCAAAGTAACTCAAGATATCCACCCAGATCATCGCCATCCATTATATTTAGGAGAATGGAAGCGTTCAATTCCCTACAAGGACACCGGAATGGCTGTCGATAACATGGATGAACCCCACTTCAAGCGCAAGTTAGCTATTCTAAAGAAGTATCCCGAAATTGCTAAACTTTATGGCCCAGACTGGAGAACTAAGTACATTATCATTATTACTACTTTGCTTCAACTCGGTTTAAGCTATCTGATCGGTAAGATTTGGCAACCTAGCGCTCTCCCAATGTTTTTGATGAGCTATTTTGTTGGAGGAACACTCACTGCTCTTTATGGAGTACTGATCCACGAATGTGCTCACAATCTTTGCTCACATAGCCCCTTGGCTAATCGTATCCTTGGTCTGATCGTTAATACTTGTATTCCTTTCCCTATTTCTTCTTCCTTCCGCCGTTATCACTTGACACATCACGCATACCAAGGTGTAGATGATATTGATCCTGATCTTCCACTTGAATGGGAATTATATTTGATTAAAGGTAATTCATTCCTTAAATTCCTCTGGGTCTTCTGCTATCCCCTCATGTATGTTGTCCGTGGTATTGCTAAGTTCAAGCCTTTAAGTTTTTGGGAAATTGTGAATATTATCTATACCATTACTGTCGACCTACTGGTTTTATACTTCTGTGGTGTCCAAGGCTTCCTTTATCTCTTCTTCTCCCTCTGGTTAGGTTATGGTCTTCATCCTGGCGCTGCTCATTTTATTCAAGAACACTACACCTTTGATGATGGTCAAGAGACATACTCCTACTATGGTGTATTGAATAAGGTATTTATGAATATCGGATATCATAATGAACATCATGACTTTATGCAAATTTCATGGGCCAACTTGCCTGAAGTACGTCGTATTGCACCAGAATTCTACAACACTTTGAAATATCATACCAGCTGGGTATGGATGCAAGTCCGTTTCATTACAGAGAGTATGATGGGACCTCAATCCAGAGCTATTAGAAGCCAACAATCCCATAAAGAGGGCAGGAAATTGGTCGAAAAATCAAATTAATTTTGACAATTCATAAATATATATATATTTATGATATTTATAATATTTGGATATCATCTTTAATAATATATATTGTTCACTAACCATAACATGTTTTACAATAATAAATTAATATAGTATAAATCAATATCTAACAGTTATATTGTATTTTATATCTACTTTATCTTAAATCCATATTTTTAGTTTGATTATTTATTTTCTTGACTAAATTTGGATATAATATCACTTATGATATATTGTCATTTTAGTAATACTTAAATTTGATATTTGATTTAAATTATATTCATCATTTAAATGATCTTTAATTAATTTTAAAATTATTTCAGATACTATAATTAAATAAAAATTACTAATTTTAATTACTATTTTATTTTATTTCTTATTTTTTTAAGAAAAAAAATTAATATATATTATATAATTTCACATAATTTTTTATCTTCTGTATAATGATAACTCCCTTAAAACTTTTTTAAACTATATTATTTAATATTATATTAAATTAATTGGATATATTAAAAAAATAAAATATCGCATAATTAAAATTGGTATGACTCATATTATAATTATACTCATTTATTACATTTTTAGCGCCATTATTCACTGTGAATAAATAAATGAGCCGAAATATATCCTAAATAAGGTTGTAAAATTAATGTTCTTTATCAATTTGATACTTTTCATTATTAGAACATAATTGATCCAATTAAATTAAAATTGATATTACAATTAAAAACTGTGTTTAATTCGTAAAATGATCATTTTCTAGAGAATTTTTTAAATTGTAACATAATATTATCAACCATATTTTTTTATTACATTATTTTATACTTTATAAATGAATTATTTTAAATAATAAAATATATTTTACAAATTAAAAATATTTTTATAATTTAATATTTATTTAATTAACAAACGTCGATACTTAAGGTAATTGATGGGGAATGATCTTGTCAATTACTCAAGAAACTCCGATTACCACACTGGATCGTAAAGTCACATTGCAAACACTTATTTCCTGAACTCTAATATAACATTATCACGAACGAACTAATAAACACATCTCTTTTACCTTCATTCCAAAAGTATCCAGTCTCTAAGTTTTCCTCGTAACCCTCACAAAAGTGTTGAGCTGTGACGAGTGTGAGATAGTTACTTTACACGAAGAACCCAATTTACAGTAAGCCGTTTGCACCTGATTTGGTGAACCTTATCGATTTCCCGTAACTCTGTGGTAACCTGTCATTTACCACTGGCGATTCCCCGCTTAAGCTCTAAAAGTCTATTTCCTCCTACAATTACGGTCGTCATAATGATATTAAAAAAATTAATAATATATATGTAATATTTTATATTCTAATTATTTTATTAAAATCCAAATTAATAAATAAAATTTATAAAACCTAATATATAATAAATATAATTTCTGAATATTAAATTTCAATAATTTTAAATTATATTATTATTATTATTATTAAATTAAATATTTTTAATTATTAATTGATAAACTAAAGCTTATATTTTAATGATAAAACAATGATTAATAATTTAAGTTTTGAAGATTAAAAATATTTTGACCTAAATTTAATAACTAAGGAATATATATATAAATGAATTTCCATATAGTTTCGTTGATAATAAACCTCCAAAGCAATATATAAATATATTTGAGTATTTTAATTCTATAAAACATAATTATAAAAATTCATTTCATATTTCAAAATGAGTTTATGAGTATGAAAAATATATTAATTTAATTAGCATTAGTTTATATAATATTTTAAAATCGAAACAATATTCAAATTTGTTCAAAAGCAAATTGAATAAGCTAATATCTCAATTGAAACAATATCATACTGAGAGTGCACAATTATAGTTGGTTGAGAAAATACAATAAAAAATGGTCCTTGAAATTTGTCTATAATAGCTGAGATATTTGAATAGTTTAACAAATTTCCAAGTCAGTAAAGTATAAATATCATATAATCTATCAATAAAATCATACTAAAAGTATTATATTTTTATTACTTATTTGAATAGAAGTTTAGTTAAATATAAATTGTCTCATGCAAAATAATACTTCCACTACAATGTTGATTGAAATCCTATTTCATATTCCAAGCACTTTGTAGAGATAAAAATTTGGAATAATCTCTTAATAATAAACTTTCAAATACAGTATATATATTATTTGATTTTAAAAATATATAAATTTTTGCAAAAAGTAATTTACTCAATTTAAATATACGTTTTTGAATTGTATATTAAGATATATTATACTCTCAAGTTAATCATAAAGACATTTTTTATACTATTGAAACTTCTGTACCAATATTTAAAGTAAAAGGAAAAGATTATCTAATTTATTTATATTGATGTATTTGTATATAAATTGGGAGTTATTTTGGATTATAAATTTCAAATTAAAATAAAATCAATGATTAATAATTTGAAATTAAAATTGATCTCAAACAATTTGATAAGTTGCAATAATAAGCTATTTGATACTTTATATATTAATAAATTTTAATTATTTAATACAAATTTCAAAATTAACCTATATAGTAAATTTGAATATAAGCAGGAGTACTAAAAGGTTTGTGTATTTAAGTTTTAACATCAATCAGCAAAATTATATCACTTTCATTTATGAATGGTTTTAAACTGAAAATTAATGAAATAAGTTATTATTTTTAACTTGATTTATCCATTGAATTTAAAACAAAAATAAAGTGATATTGGTCATTAATGTTATGAAAAAAACGAGGTCATAAGTTGTCATTATTATTAAACTATTACCTTTATATTTTAATTTAATAATATATCAAATTTTAATAATTAATTTTAAATTAATCTTTTAAGGAAATATATTTTTGTTATTGAAATTTTTTAATAGAAAAAATTATTCTTATATAGGATAATAAAATATACTTATATTGGTAAATCTATCGTTAATATTTATGAGATTAATATTAAATAATAATCAATGCTATTAATCAATGTTTACTAAAAACCAGTAATCAAATAAATTATATAAATTTAGCAGAATGTTTATAACTTTAGAGTATGTAAATTTGAATTTTTCTCGTTGAAATCATTCAAAATAAAATGAAAAATTACTATATTAATCAAGATTTATTATGTATAATTATATTTTATGACATTTAATTTAGTTTGACGCAGCAAGACAGTGTTTATTTATTACAAGGCAAAGGTTTCAAATTGGTAATAAGATTCCATCTCTGATCAATCATATCTTAGTTTATAAAGCAAATACTATATTACCATTAATTATATAAACCCAATAAATCTTAACTTAGTTTAAAATTAATAAAATAATTAAATCATTAACTTATCCAATTTAAGATTTACTCTATAATTTATAAACTATGTTTAAATTTTTAA
Source organism: Conidiobolus incongruus B7586 (assembly GCA_000697335.1). Lineage (NCBI taxonomy): Eukaryota > Fungi > Entomophthoromycota > Entomophthoromycetes > Entomophthorales > Conidiobolaceae > Conidiobolus > Conidiobolus incongruus. The sequence continues at coordinate 9,526 of JNEM01009148.1, forward strand.
AGAAAAGCCCTAAACAACTGTTCAAAGACCGCTCTTCCTTTGATGGTAAGGTGGATGGCAGTCCAGTACATAAGATAGGTCCCGAAGAAGGTGTAGACATCGGTGAATATCATTTGTCTTTCAACTGCTATACTGGTGCTATGTTCACATTAATTAAAAATTGTAAAGCTTGTATGATGGAGCACTCAGATGAAGAACTTTGCAACTTATTCAGGAAGACTGCGAAAACTATGAAAATTGGTAAAAAAGAAAAAATGTTAGTTGCCCAAATGATGATGTCCAGGGAAGATGAAACCATTTACGACAACGTAGCAGCCTTATCATCTGTATTAACTCAGCGTCAACTTTATCGTATATTAATGGATTCAACTCTACTTTTTAAATCCAATAAAAAAACTGCTGAAGACTTGGGTAAGGCAATATGCAAGAAGAGACTCGAAGAAATTGCATCAGGTGAAATTGACGGTTATGTGGACGCCATTTCCAATACACTTGCTTATGGTGTTAGTCAGGATTTGGTTCGCCCTACGGGATGGAATGATGAATGCCAGCATAAAGGACGCAAATCTTTTTTCGGTAAGGTGAAAAATGGACACACCTGTGAAGCTTTGATTCCAAATTGTCTGGGAAATGCAGTACTTGGAATATCAATAATTGGTGATCAAATTACTATGACCAAGGATGAATTCCTGCGCTTTACCCGCGAGTTCAACATCTCTTGTGATGGATTTATTTTAGATAAAGGTAACATCCATTTGTCTGGTGATGAAGTTATAGATAGATGTGATCACGATGAAGGCAAGTGTCAATTTAATGAGCTTCCGGATGAGGTACATGTTGGTTACAGTGAAGAAGCTGATCAAATGATAATTTTTTATAATGTATAGTTTAAAACTGCTGAAATGATAGCAAACTAATTACTTATTTGATAAATCCGTATTTAAGTTCATGATGATAATAATACTAATGTTTAACTATTAAAGTTAATAAATGAGCATTCAATTTATAATTGAATATTATATTTATTTTGCATTATATTAATTAATTTGGAATTAATTTCAAAATAGGGAAATAGATATTTGAACTCATAATCAATTGTTTATTTAATTTGATTAAAAATTGATTCAAATATACCTTGTCAGAAATTTAAATAGGATTTTCTCTTTCTAATAAAATATATCAAACCATATTATTAATATGAGAGTGATTTATAAGAAGTAATATTAAATTTTGAATTAATTGAAATCGAGATGTAATATTTGTATTTCAAATTAAAGTATCAATGAAAGCTATGATATTTGTTATTTATCTATGATGTTTTAATTGATTTATATATAGTTATTAATATTCTAATTTTGATATTATCAAATTTATATTGTTTGGTTGAGTGTATTTCAAATTTTATTAATTAATTGGAACACTTTGCTTGGAATTATATTAAAATAATGGTCATTGATAATCAGTGTAATTGTATAACTGTTTTAAAGATGAATTATTAATGTGTATCATAATTGATTAGAAACGCACCATTTTCAAGACAATTTAAAACACCAAGCTATATAGATATGTAATTTAATTTGAAAATATGATTTTATTCCAATTAACAATACAATAAAAAGGATTTATACACTTTTATGCATCAAATTCAGATAATAATAGTGACGCTTGATTTGAATATTTGTTTATTAGATTCTTAGTATATTACCTGCAACAAATATTGGATGTTAATTAATATTTAATAATAATAATCAAAATTTCTAATTTTTAAAATATTAAATAAAAAAATTTTTAATCAATGTTTTTGCATTTAAATAGTAAAATGTATAAAGATAAATTTTACAAATAAAGTTAATCCTAATAAGTGAATATCATGATATTTTGATCAAATTTATTTTTAATCAAGTAAAAATCTTAGTAAATAAGATAATATATATGATGATCAAGGTGTGATTATTTCATCCATATTATATATTATACTTTGGTTAATATTATTATTTATATTATTCTGTTATCAAAATAAAGTTAATGATGAAATATTTATTTTTCAATCTATTAAATATATTTGAAATTAAATTACTGAAAAATATTCATAATGTATTTCATTTGAAAATGATAATGATATTTGGAAAAAGTGTTATTAAATAAATAGAAAGGATTCAAAGTATCTCTGAGTGTTAATTAAAGTGTATTGATACTGTATATATATATCATTATTTTATCATTATATAATTTTAAATTTTATCACAAATGAATTCATCTGAAATTAATACTTTGATTGATATCAATTATAGGAGTTTGTTTAATAGTTTAAATTGATGACGTAGGATATCAAATATAAGATTAGTCAATATATTTAAAATATATGGGTAAAAAATTGTTGAGATAAATATGAAAAAAAGATGTTTGAGGTGATTTTATATTATAAATCAATAAAAAACATTTAGAGAATCTTTCAAAATATAAAATATTTATCAAGACAAAAATAAATGAATTTAATTAAATAGAATATAAAAGAAAGATTAGTAATTTATTAAACAAAAAGGGTTTAAATATCATAAGGAGAAGTATTATTAGTCCACTTATTTGCCCATCTGATCTTTTCAGCGAACCATCTCAACTGGTTAGCAGGCTTGGAGACCCAATGATTCTCATCAGGGAAGTAGAGGAATCTGGAGGGAACGCCTTGGCGTTGAAGAGCAGTAAAGGCCGCAATACCGTCAGTGCTGACGCAGCGGTAGTCCTTGCCACCGTGGATGAGGAGAGTGGGGGTACGCCATTTGGAAACAGTGTTCATAGGATTCCAGCGTTCAACAATGTCGCGAACTTCCCAGGCGGGACCTCCAAACTCGGCCTCGTTGAAGAAGGTTTCGTCGGTGGTGAAGTAATCTTCGTAAGTATCAAACGTACCATCGTGGCCTATGAGACATTGGAAGCGGTCAGTGTGACCATTGAGCCAATTGACCATATATCCACCGTAGGAAGCACCCCAAGCACAGGATCTCTTATCGTCTAAGAAGTTGTACTTTTGGAGGGCGTAGTCGTAGCCCTTGATCAAATCTTCATAAGGATAACCTCCATAGTGCTGGAAGATAGAATCGGTGAATTTTTGACCGTAACCGGTAGATCCGTGGAAATTGATCATTATGACAGCATAGCCAGCAGATGCTGGGATTTGAGGATTCCAACGATAACCGAAGCTATCACCCCAAGCGCTTTCAGGACCTCCGTGAACCCAAAAAGCAACTGGGTACTTTTTGCCTTCTTGGAAGTTAACAGGCTTAACGATCAAACCGTGAACGACTTCATTCAAAGCACCCTTGAACCAGAAAGATTCGGCATCTTGAAGTTGGTAATCTTTGTAAGCATCGATATTAAATGAAGTGAGTTTCTTTTCGTTGGCACCATCCAAATTGACTGTAAACAATTCAGAAGGTTGATTGATTCTAGTTTTTTTGAAGATGACTTCATTGTCATTAACTTGAAATACTGAAGCAGATCCAGTTTGAGTCAATTCCTTGAGCTTTTCAGTCTCAATATCTAACTTGAACAACTTGTTCTTGGAGAGATGATTGGCATCCAAGATCAATGACTTGGAATCTGGAGTGAATTCAACGGATCCGGCGCTAAGATCCCAATCGTCGTACAAATATCTCTTCTTCTTGGTGGTTCTGTCGTAAAGGACAATATGGTTGCGATCAGATTCGTTATTATCTTTGATGATTTCTAACCAAGCTAAATACTTGCCATTTGGAGAGTATGTGGGAGATGCAAGGGCACCTAATCCACTATCATTGATCTTAACAGGCGCTTTACTTCCATCGGAGGGGACAATATAGAGCTCTAAAGTGGTTTTCCAGGCGATATCTCTACGATCTGGACGAGTTAAGAAAGCAACTTCTTTTCCATCAGGAGAAATTGCATAATCACCACTATCGCCAAATGGAGAAATGGGAGTACTTGACTTGGGAGTTTCGATCAATAAATCTTTTCCAGAGTTAGGGACATTTCCATCAAGACTAGCAGCAAAGAGATGGCTTCTGACTGAGTAATCCTTGAACTCATCCCAATGACGTACATAGAGCTGCTCATAAACCAAAGCTGAGTCGAATCTCTCTTCTTTCTTTTCCAATTGGTATTCGGTTGTGAAGGTCAATAACTTTGATTCAGGATGATACTTCACATTATCAATAGATTCATAAGTGAAATTTGTCAATTGTTTGATGGTAGGATTGTTAACATCCTTAAAGCTAATAGACCAGAACTGAGCAGTATCATCCTTATTAGCGACATAACCAACCTCATCATCATTGAGCCAAATCGGATTATAAAAATCGGAAGGTAAAGTTGATGTCAAATTGGTAGACTGACCAGATTTCAAATTATATAAGAAAACATTCACTTTCTTTTTATTGGTCTCTTTATCATATTGGGAAGTGCTGTAAATTACATTTTGACTATTTGGTGAAATTGCATCATAAGTAGTTCTAGGTAAAGTTACCAAAACTTCAGGTGATACTGGTTTCTTTCGACCTTGAACTAAACTTAATAAAATATTAATTAGAAATAATTTTTTCATTTTTTTAATAAGTTACATTATTTTAATTAAACATAGATTTTAAATATCCTATTTGTATCTAATTAAAATGATGGGATAAATTTAATTAATTTTACCGAATTTATCATAAATTTGCAGTCATAAGGCATTTAATGCTGATAAATGTGAATAATATGATCATCTCAACTTGTCTTCGATATATATTTTCCTTTTTGATCAAATATAATAAACTGTAATGAGAAAATGGTTACAATTTTTATTACAAATAATTTTTGAAAATTACAAGTTTAGATATATGTTATTAGGTGATCGGTAATCGGGTAAAAATTGGATGATTATTGTTATATAAACTTTGGATTGAAGTATTAATTTGAAATAAAATTATTGGATATTATATAATATATTGGATATGATTCATAATGGATATTTCTTAAGTAATACATTTTTATATTTATCATTATTTTTTTTTCGAAATTTTTAACTAAATAAGTCCGATATTGTTTTTAATATCTGAATTCAAAAATATAATTTTCATATAAATTTGACATTAAAGATTTTTCACAGTGTTATAGCAAATTATTTTGAATCCTGTCAGTGCATGGCCAAATAAAAATTTGAATAATAACCTAATATTTCACTTTGTTCTTAATAAATGATTATATAAAAAATCAATGGTGTATTAATTATAATGATTTAATAAACAAATCATTATGCTTGGCTATATTTTAATGAACTTTGCTTAACAATAATTACTTTAGTTTTTTTTATAAGCTATAATAAAATTTAAGATATATGTTTTATATCTATATTAATTTTAATATTAATGTTTATAATATAGTTATAAAACAAATATTTTAGTTATTTTAATAATCTATCAATTAAAATTAAAAATTTAAATTTTAGTTTATTAATTAGTAATATTTCCTCGAATATAATAATATCAATATCTAAATAATAACTTTTTTTTCAAATAATTATTTACTTTGGTATTTATTATATAATTTTAATTTTTTGTCCCAAGCAATTATCATATTTTTTTTAGTTTTAAGTTATATATGATGATTCATTATTTATTTATTTGATTGATACTCTTAAATATAGTAGGATAAGTAACATATCGATATAAATTTATATTGACTTTATTCATTTTATTCACTTAATTTATAATTATAATCAAAAGTCTTATATGGTTAAATTTTTAATTAATATCAAATAATCTGTTAATAAAATTATAATAGAGTTAGTATCCAATTGTAAAAAATATCTTAGTTTGTTGGTTAGGCTATATAGATAATATTGGAAATATATTAAAATTTTATTAAAAAAATCGATAAATTAAAAAGTAAAAAGAACTTAAACAAGGTAAGTCTTTAATATCAGATCTTCTAAGCTGGCTAATATACTCTGTAATATTATATATTAAAACCTTTTGCCACCATTTAGTATTTAATAATATATTTTAATAATTTATAAAAAATTTATATAATACGATATTATGATGTAAACTCTAAGTTAAAAATTTGTAAAATTTATAATACCTTAATTTTAGTAATAATGGTTTTTGTGACAATCTATTAAAAGTTATAATATATATAGTAGGGATTATAAATTATTAAATGATTTATGAATATTTAGTATGATATTATAATAATGATGAAATATTAATTATTATGTAATTGTATATTATCATAAAATCAAAAGAACTTTTAATAAAAATTGTTCCAAATTTATTATATTATATTATATTTTAAATTATTGTTAACAATACATATTATTATTTACAATTATAAATTTTTGAAATAACATTTAATTCAAAATAACAAATAATATGTTATATATTTGAAAACATTATTAACTGAGCAATAAGTATATATTTTTTATTCTTTTTGAATCGAATCTTGAACTTAATGTTGATAGAAAAAGTATCTAAATTTTTTCAATCATCATAAAAGAAATAAATTAAAGAATTTCAAAAAAGCTATACTAGGTTTCAAAGAAAAATTCACAGTATTTTGAGTAAAATTTTAAGAATAATCATTTTGAAAGTTATTGAATTGACTATAATTAATTGGCATGTTAATTATCATCAATGTATAATATTAAAAAGTTAGCTTATAACTAGTATCTGATGGTCTGCATATTTTATAACCAATATTATCTGGTTTAAAATATTTGCAATTAGCTATTAAATCTGACTAATTAAAGACTGATATTTCTTATAATAATTATAACCTAACCAAATTAAATCATATATATATATATTATTATACTTATATTATTTTAATTAAATGATAATTAAAGTTATGTTAGTCTATATACATTATATTAATGAAAAATATCAATTTTTATTCAATTTATTTGTATTTTCTTTATTTGAATATATACTGCAAACCTATATATTAACCACTTAATATATATAATTAGGATAGTATTAAAATCGATTGCAAGTATACATAATATGAAATATTTAAAAATAACTATTAAATATTTTTTAAATAATAAATTAGCAAATTTATACTTATACATAATATGCTCAAAATTTATAATTAAATTTTCTCAAATTGATGAAATTATATTCTTTAAATATTTTAATTGACAATTTCAAATTAACTTGCAATTTCCGCTATTCATTATTTTCATCATATATTGAAACTATTATAATATTATATATCAAATAGTATTTGTATTTTACTTTAAAAGAAATAATTAAATCATTTATTTTATTAATATTTATATTCTTGGATTAAATTATCCAGTAATTAAAAAATTATTGTTGGGTTAAATGTATTATTCTCTAAACTATTAATCATTCAAAATCATCTTTTAAACCTCGATATGAGATTAATCCAAAATTAATTATTTAAAATTTCACGATAATGGTATGATTATTATATAATTTAAGCCAAATATAGTTAAACAAAAAGATACAACCACTTTTCAATAAACATAGTGTATATAAAATGGTTCGTAATAATTAAAGTTAATACTCTATATAATAAATGAACCGAATTTAACAAATATGCTGATTATATTAATTGACTTTTTTTATTAAAAAATGATCTTATATCAAGATTTAAAACAATTTTATATTCTATTTCTCAAAAATTTTGATTGAGATGAATTTCAACTAAATCAATTTTTCCATTATTTAATAGTATAGTGATTATATCAAATTCAGATATTCTATTCCATTTGTAATTCCTAAGAGTTATTAATATTATAATTTTCTGATCCACTTTCATCTTATTTTATATGCTATATATTTTTCATCCGTAATTTAATAATTTCGCAAGACATTCTTGTAAGTTATATCCTTATCAATCCCAAAAATTGATCATTAAATTATTAAATCTTAACTATTTCAGCACCAATAATTATTGCAATTTTGAGTTTGAGATGTATTCCTTAGCTTATGATTAATATAATCTATAATGTAATGTTTCATATGCTAATATTTCAATAAAAAATAAAACTAAATCCACATGATATCAAATAATTATCTTCGAATCGAGCGATAATACAAATCTATTAAATGATTAAAATTACTATATAAATCAAATTTATATATAATATTATGAATCAAAATATAGATACTGTGACAAATTTATTTAATTCCAGTTTTAGGTCAAAAATTTGATCTCAAATACTCTTCGTCTCATTTTTATAATGGTTTTATCAAATTAAAATCAAATATTTTCAATTATATAATAATATCAAAATAAATAATGATGGAATATTATAACATCCATAACTTTTATTTAATAATTCTGCATCAATATCTAATCTGGTATTCATCGTTTAAAAAAACAAATCTTTTACAAATTATTCATTAAATACAATAGCAAAAGCAAGTTGATATAGAATTATTTTTTGTACACTGCATTGTAAAAATTGAATGCTTCTTGCTGTTTCATAACTATAGAAACTGTCAAACGTCTGAACAAATGTAAATATTAATAATAAACAACATCATATAACAATATGGACTAATAATTTTTCAAGATAATGATTCTAACACATTTCTTGATATATCAGGTTTGGGTATATTTCGGTTGAAAAGGATTTTTATATTTCTATAATTTCAATTTGAGAAATTACAAAATAATAAATATTTCTAATTGTTATATTATTTGTAATTAAGTATTTAAAGCAAATACTGAAAGAAAAAGTTAAATTATGATCCATTTAACCGGGTAATAGCTTGAAATATTCCAATATAATCCAAATCTTGGATAATCAATATTGTTATTGATATGCAAAATATATATTAAAAATTTCAATAAAATTATGAAAACAATATATTTGTATGATTTTTTAGAGATAATGATCTAGAGTCAATGATATAAAAATTAAACAAATACAATTTTGATTATGATAATTCATAAAAATAATTTGCTTAATTATATTGTTAAATGTGTCTGATGATAACAAATTTTGTTGTTATTAATATAATTAAACTAGATGATTTAGATCTTTTATCCTTAATGTTTATAATTATAGCAAGAGAAATGTCAATTTACCACAGTTTTATATCATCTGTAAATTAAGTATTTCCCAAATTATCTTTACTATAAAAGGAAATATCAACTGTTGCGAATTATATCCGAATATTATGGATAACATCGGTATTTATTTACTATATTATTGAAATAATTAAATAATTATCAAATATGAGTAATTTATTATGTAATAATATGGCAAAAAGATATTTGATTCAGTTGATTAATTGATTAGATGTGAGTAAATTTTCATATAGATTTATCTGTGAAATTGATATGATATTATTATAAAAATATCAAAAAAAGGATCATATTAAATCTAGGATATTGAGAATATAATAATAGAAAATTGGAAAGAGTAATCTTCTATTCTTTAAGGTGAGTTATTTTTAACTTTCGATAATAAATAATATAAAAGTACCAAAGCTACACAATCACACTTTTGATTTTACCAATCGTCATCATAGTATCTAATCAGGTGATCAAAGAAAATTCAATTCACGAGTCTAACCAAATTGCTCATGTGATAAATACAAATGGAAAAATTGGAGTGTAATTGATCTCAGGTGATTTGATGGAAGAGTTAATGGAAAAAAATATGACGCTGACATTACTCAAGTTTAAGATATTATCAATGAACCAAATACCAAGCATACTTAGAAGATTAATGCTGTCTTATGAGGATAGCGTAATGGTTATATTATGGAATATAACTTACATTCAATTGTATAAAGTCAAATGTATCAGTTTAAACATAATAATCAATGCAACATCACCAAACCACTAAACTTAAACTTGTAAAACTCATAATCATTCTGAATTGCATAACAAATAAAATACAAAATAAATGAAATGTTAAACCTGAAATTGACTATATATATGACTCAAATCCTTAATACTTCCCTACTATTTTTAACATAATCATATAATGAAAGTATCCCTACTTTTTTCTCTTTTAGTCTTTGTAGTTGCTGGGGAAAAGAAGCCTCTCAGTCCCACTGATTTGATTGCTTTCCCCCGTAACTCCATCCAAACTGTCTCTCCCGATGGCAAATCTGCTCTCTATTCTACCACCACATATAATCCTCAGACAAATAAGAAATCAAAGCACTTCTTCTTACTTGACATCGCTTCCGGATCTGCAAAGAATGTAACTGAATTCATTCCCGCTGGTTTCAACACTCCCTCATGGATTGATGACAATAATTTAGGTTTCTTTGCCACTAAAGATAAAAAAACTCAATTTTTCTCTTTCCAATTTGGCAAAGAAATCTCCAAACCTGTTCAACTTACCAACTTCACTCAAGAAATCAGCAATTTCAAATATCATGCTGATTCTAAGTTATTAACTTACACTGTTGATTTTGAGTTGGAAAAGAAACCTGAAACTTTTGATTCCGGTCTTGCTTATGAACAATTATATGTTCGTCACTGGGATACTTTCAAGGATTACAATGTTTACTCTCATCTTAATGCTGTCCCCATTGGCAAAGATATAGTTACTAAAGGCGTTGATTTGATGGCTAAAACTCCCAAGGCTAGCACTCCAGTTGGACCTTTTGGTGATGCTGGTGATTATAGCATTTCACCCGATGGTAAAGAAGCTGTCTTCTTGACCAGACCCGACAAAAAGAACATTGCTTGGAAAACCACCTTGGAATTATATCAAGTTCCTACTGATGGATCAGCCGCTCCTGTCAAGATCAATGATGAAGGATTGGGTGCCATTGCTTCTCCTCGCTACTCTCCCGATGGCAAATACATTGCTTGGTTAGAAATCACCTCTGACAACAACGAATCTGGTCGCAATCACATTGTACTTTGGGATCGCGCCACCAAGAAGAAGAAGTATTTGTATGACAACTGGAATTTAAGCCCTACTTCCGTTGATTGGGCTAAGGATTGTAAGACTTTATTACTATCTGTACCTCACCATGCCCGTGTCAAGATCTACTCCTTAGATATTGAAGGCAAGAATCTCAAAGAATTGACCTCCAATGGAAAATCTACTCTTTATGAGGCCCGTAAGGATCACATTCTCTTCACTCAAAATGACTTGACCAGCTTACCTGAATTGCACTCAATGAACTTGGATGGCTCTAATGTCAAGAAGTTAACCAACCTCAATACCAAGCTTATTGAACAATATCACACCTCCAAACCTGAATTCTTCTGGTTCAAGGGCGCTAAGGATGAATTGGTTCATGGTTTCATTCTCAAGCCTATCAACTACCAAGAAGGTAAAAAATATCCCATTGCCCTTTGGGTTCATGGTGGTCCTGAATCTAACTTTGCTGATTCTTTCGGCTTCGGTTGGAACCCTCAAATTCCTGCCAATGCTGGTTTCGCTACTATCATTATTAATTTCCATGGTTCTACCGGTTACGGTCAAAACTTCACTGAATCCATCCTCCATAACTGGGGCAGTTATCCCTTCGAGGATATTATGAAGGGCTTTGACTATGCTCTTACTAAATATCCTTACCTCGATGGCAACCGTGCCTGTGCTTGGGGTGGTTCTTATGGTGGTTTCATGATGAACTGGCTCAATGGTCACACTGATCGCTTCAAGTGTCTCATCAATCACGATGGTGTCTTTGATACCAAACATTCTTACTACACCACTGACGAACTCTTCTTTATGGAAAACGAAAATGGTGGTACACCTTGGGAAAATCCCGAAAACTACAATAAATGGAATCCTGCCAACTTTGTCAAGAACTGGAAGACTCCCACTTTAGTCATTCATGGTGGTAAGGACTACCGTTTGGTCGATGGTGAAGGTTTAGCCACTTTCACTGCCCTTCAAAGACAAGGTGTTCCTTCTAGACTCCTCTACTTCCCTACCGAAAACCACTGGGTCTTGGATTCAGCTAACCAGATCAGATGGTTGAATGAAAAGATCAAGTGGGCCAACAAGTGGACTAACAACACTTCTCCCTACAAGCTTTAAACACTTCTAGGATGGAGTTATATATAAAGACACATATATTTATTTATTAATTAATCAATAAATTATTTTACAAGTTCGATCATTAAATTTTAATCTTAAATTAATTTGATTTATAATTATTCAATTATTGATTAAGTTCAAACATCAAGTAGCAATATTATATCATTAAATATTACTTATTTGCCACTGATTAATATATTTAAGTATAATGATATATTTGATTTTCAGCAACTATGCAATTATTATCAATTTTATCAAATAACAAGCTAAAAATTCTTTATCAGTCATCCTCCTATTTATAATTAATTTTATCAATTGTTTATATTGAAAATATGAATATATGGGTATTAGATACTTATTTCATTTCATATTTTTTAATGAATATAACTGATTAACTAAGTATTTTTAGAATAATTATTACAATTAAATTTTTAAATTATTTAACTATGAAAATATTTTTCGTTATCTTAATGATTTCCATATACCTAAAATTTTTTTACTAAATTCATTATTTTGAGAATTAAAATTGTTTATATTTCATCATTATTAGTTAATTAACAGTTTAAAGACTAAAATTATTTCAACAGGTATAAATTATATTAAATCCTCAATTTACAATATAAATTAATTTTATTAATATAATTTGGAGTTTTTATCTAATGATTTAAATAATTAAATCCAATCTGGTACAATAAAAATTTTTGCTATATTATCAATTTAAATTTTTTAAATCAAATAATCTTATTATTCGTCAATTAAATTTTTATCATAAAATGTAAATTTTATATGTGAAAATTGTGAGTGACTCATTTTGCAAAGTTTTAATATTGTGAGGTAGAAAATATATAGTTAATTGTGATTAATATAAGGGTTTGAGTTGAAGCGATTTTTTATTAAAAAATATTAATTATGAAATTTATCTGTAGTTTTGACAATAAATTGATTGAATTATTATTTTATTACATTTAAAGTATTTTTATCAACTTAGTTTATCAAAGTAAATACTACTGGGGATAATTATAAAAAAATATATTAGATTTTATTAGTAGTATTTAATACAAGAATATAATTTAAAAATTTAAAAAAATTAAGATATATATATATATATATATATATATATAACATTAATTTTGAGGAAAATTGCTAAAATTTGTCAATTTGATGCCCGATTTAAATATTAAAATCATTGATTAATTGAATTTGAAAATATTAGATGGGAAACATATTAATATATATCAAAAAAACTAATTCTTTGATTAAATCAACTTTCAGATAAATGTATTATCATAATAAAATTATATAAATTTACTGGATAAAATAGATTGATGCAATTCAAAATAAAATATTTGTGACACTATCAGTAGGATTCGGCATATATTTTTAAATTCTATATGTGTTGACTTTCAAACTCTAATATCATTTGACATCATATGACTTCTTTAATGAAAAATCAGAATTATCTATTTAATTTTAATATTGTTAATTTATTTTAAATCTAATAGTCATCAAATATTCACAATCTAAATGATATTTTCAGTATTATAGTAATGATACTTATATCAATTATATTTAAATTTTATTTGGGTTAAAAATATTTGGGATCAATCATCAATTATAATAATTAATCTAGTATACAGATCCAAATTTTGGATCCAAAATTAATAAAATATATTTGAAGTGATAGTATAGATTGGCTGATTAAAGGGAATATCTTAAATTCGTTAGTAAATATATCTCTATTTTTATTTGTTGCTTGTTTAAAACTTTAGTATGCTTATTGATAATTTAAACAAAAATCCAGTTCAATTTCTCCAAAGTTTTTTTATTTTGAATTAGCCAATCAAATGAAACTATAGTATTAATAAGAAGTTCTGGAATTTTCAATTAGAATCCCATAATAATTAAATCTAAAATTTTCTTCCTCAAAGAGTATAAATTCTCCCTTAAATTAATTCTTAAAACCTTGGTTAAGTAGGAAAATTACACCTGTAAAAATTTAATATTTTTACAATTTTAATGATGCAAATTAGGCGCTTTTATAAATTTTTTCCTGTTGAGATTTATCTCGATGGGAATTGATTAGATGTAGCGTCAGGGAAAGAGGCCTTTCAATCTAACCCTTTTGCTGATCCTTCAAAGTGTAATTAGTACTACTTTGGTTATTTACTTTATTATTCTAAAAATTTTGGTTTATTATCTCTTACTAGGGATTTGATAAATTGTGGCAATTGGATTAGTATTTGATTAGTTTTCTAATTGTTTTACTAAAACTGTTTGATATTTTCTTGACATTATCTTTTTTGGATTAATCAACATTTCAATATTTGTATTCATAATATATATCCAATATACTGGATACATATTTTAATTAATAAAACATACATCTATTATTGAATATGATTCATTGAATAAAATATTTCTTATATTTTATTAAATTATTTTTAACATTTTTGATCATATTCACATTTTGTATTATTTCAAACTCTTTGATCTTGAATATTGTTTTACAATTGATATCAGATCTCGATGACTTTTAATTACAAACCCTAAACAAATAATTTTATCACTAATAAAATACCAGAATATTATAAAAGCTATTCGTTAATTTTTTGAATTATTACATAGTACAAAATACCTAAAAATTTTAAAATGAATTACATATATGTTTATTATGTTAAATTGAAAATCATCAACATTGTTTGAAAATATCATATCCCCAATTTTGAATTGCATTTCGAATTTTTTATATTCTAAAAATATGAATATACACTTGATTATATTAATCAGTTGAAATATATTCAAATTATAAATAGTTAAAAATTTGTCATAATATGATATTATCTATTAAAACTTTCATACATATTTTATCAATCCTTGAACCAAATTTGGATAAATTAAAAAAGTCCCATAAATATTTGACTTAATAAGTTTATAAATTATTTTAATTACCTGTCAATTTCACTTGAACTTAAATCTCATTTTAAAATTCTTTTTAATAATTAAATCTCTCTCTGATAATTCCTAGTTCAATAAATTTTACCAAGTTAACAACTTAATAATATTAATTATATAAAAAATGTCAAAAAGAAAAATAGAACTTGAAGAGAGTTCAGTAAGCCTTATTCCCAATTTTTTGAATTATTATTAATTAAAAATAGGATTTTGACTTAATTACCCAATTAAAACTAGAACAAGAAAAATTTCAAAAACATAGGAAAGACTCTAAAACTACGTTGGGTAGGGATAGAATACCCAAAAAAGTAATACAATAATCAAATCTTTAGTATTTTGTAAATTTATATTTTAAATTATTTAGAAGGTGAATGTTTTTGACAGAACCAACAAGGGAATAGAGACTAGAGTTCAGAAGGATGAAGCTAATGTTGATCCTAAAAGTTTGGGTGATTATGAAAAACTTGAGTTGAGTAAAAAAAGCTTGGAGAAAAAAGCTAAAATTTATGAGTTGCTAGCAAAGAGTAAATATTTAGAATATAAAATTAAGGCATATTGGTTAATAATGGATTTAGAGGGTAAGGAAGTAGTCGATGACGAAAGTGAAATGAGAGACAAGTTTGGAGAAAATATTTTAACTTCTAAATTTTTAATCGATTTTGAACAGAAAGGATATCAAAATGTAATGCTTTATTTTTAGGATTTTATTTACCTTATTTATATATTATTTTATTTAGAATTCTGACAATGATAGCCCAAAAGATTACGAATATATGGAAATTACTGACGAATTCGGACGCACTAAAAAAATTCATAAATCAGAATTTCACAAATATGAAAACGATTATATTCTAGACGAAAATAACGAGCCACAACTCATGTCGGAGGATATGCGACGCGAGAGGGAACGCCAACGCTGGGAAGAGGAGACCCTCAGGGAAATTAAGCAAGGTCCCGAGCATTACAACGCAGACAGCGAAGTGAGACAGTTGGGGGTTGGGTTTTATAAATTTTCACAACAAACTGACGAGCGAATGAAACAGATGGAAGAGTTGAATAAATTGAGGAGAGAGACTGAGAGGATAAGGAAGGAAAATGAAATGAATAATTTGAACAAGCAAAAAATGTTGGAGGATCGCAAGATTAAATTACAGAAAATGAAGGAGAAGAGGGCTAAAGCTAATGTAGAAACGAAGGAGGTGGACGATTTTCTCAATAGTTTACTGCCAAAAGATTACGAAGATGATTGATTTTACTAATATTTGTATTATGTATTGAAACTAATTGTAATTTTATTAATATAATTGTCATTAATATCATTTAAATATTATATGTTTTTTAATGAGATATTGGTTATAATAAACATTTCAATAAATTTTTTAAACTTAATCAGTGATTTCAATCAATCAACCCATAACCTTTTCAACCCCAAAACATTGGATATATATGCATCATCCAAACATTATCACATCCCAATTTTAATAAGTAAAAATGATCCAAAAAGTATCGAATATCCCAGAATCTATTTATTATTTTCCCAATTTCATTACTAGGGAGGAAGAATTGGCATTACTCGACAAAGTATATTAATAATCATTAATATGAAAATTTAAATTTAATCAATAAATGTATTAGGTCAATAATGCATCCAATGGTAAATGGACTCAACTTAAGAATAGAAGATTACAAAATTGGGGTAAATTATCATTTTATTACCAATGAATTACCAATATGATTAACCATTTTTAGGGGGTATTCCAAACCACAAAGGCATGATACCTGAAACCTTACCACAGTGGCTAATTCAACTCGGGGACAACATCCATAACACTTTAAGTCAAATTGAAGAATTTAAGGGTATACAAAAAATTAACCATGTATTAATAAATGAATATTTAGCTGGACAAGGCATCATGGTAAATATGATTAATTTTGTATTATAATATTTAATTGATATGATTTGATTAGGCTCATGAAGATGGCCCCATCTATCTACCCTTCATCTTTACCATATCGCTAGGCTCCCACACAATTATCAACTATAATCTCAAATCTAACGATGGTGAGAATTCAAATGGCACTACAACATATTCCCTCCTCCTAGAACCACGCAGTCTGGTAGTGGTATCACAATCCTTCTACACCGATTTCACTCATGAAATTGAACCCTTGACAGAGGATTTAATCAATTTGGATCAAATTGTCAATAGTAACTTGTTAGGAGATAGTTATGAAAATGGTCAAGTGTTGAAGCGAGGCACAAGAGTTTCTTTAACATTGAGAACTGTACAAAAGTTGAAGAGTTTTAAATGGTTAAAAATCAATAAATAAATAAATTAAGTGAAAGGCTTAAAAGTATCAATTAACATTTTCAAAAAATAATTTACTATTGAAAATAATTATTTTAAACAATGTAATCCGAATATTCAATAAAGACGGATTGAATCCCATAATTGTAATGATGAAGATGAATTTTAATAAATTAAATGAATTGACGTGACTTGTTTTATGAACAATTATTAATCATGAATTTAAATCTTTATGACTATAAAAATTTCAGTAACTTTAATAACCATCCAACAAAATTTTTCCTTATCTCATTTCTTTTAATTAGTACCTAATCTCAACCATACCCAATCCCAATCCCAATTGGACGACGACTCCATAGTAGAAGAAGAATATAGCACCGAATTAGAAATCATTCGAAAAATTTTAGAAAAACTATCAATTTTAATTTTGGGAAATTCTAATATCGATATTAATTTTAATCAATTGGAACAAAATGGATTAAGGAGATTATTACCGGATGATAATTATTTAAATTCTGAAGTAATAACTATTTAGTATCATTAATTCACTTTTTGTTAATTTGTTAGTTTGGACATTTGTCTTTATTAGATTATGAACCCTTGATGCATTTGACAAATTCTACGCAAGCTGAAATTATTGCTAAATTTTCTCCTCTATTTGTTAAAATATCTACCTTGAGACAATTTTTAATGGAGATTGATATGAGGCAAGACTTGTTTGGGCTCTGTTTCTTGGGATTGAAGAGTTTTTTGGATCTCAAATTTAAGGAGTTTTATTTGGAGTTGGTGAAGTTGGAGGAGTATTTAATGAAATTTAACTCTCAAGGTATATCAAATTTATTTTAATTTATTCAGTATTAATTGGTTCATAACTAGATTTGAAAATTATTTCTTTGAATCAATTTTATTTTAAAACTTTGGAATTATTTAAAGTTTTAAATGGTTGTTTTAAAATTTTATCATCGTTGACAATTTATGGTAATTCTAATCAATATGTGATGATATTGATTTTTATTAATAGTATTTTTAGATGAATTATTCAATGATGACAAAGAACATTTATGTGCTTTGAATACTACTCGACTTTTGAATCACTTGACTGTAGCATATCAAAAATCTCTCATTTCCAGCGACTCTACCTCCATCAAATTCTCCTATGAAATGCTGCAAATTACAACACAAGAATACTTCCAAAAACTGGATAATTTGTTAATTCATGGTGAATTAGAAGATCCCTACAATGAAATATATTTAATGTTGAATGATACTTTGAATGATCCCGTGGTGGTGAGGTATGTGGATATTGATATAGGAATTGAACTGGTACCGGAGTTGTTGAAAAATAATCATTTAAAGATTTTAAGAGTTGCTAAGTTTAAGATTTTGTTGAATGGATTGAAGGTATTTTTATAATTCAATTATGAATTTTAAATTAATTGGATTTAGGATGACGGATCTGATCTTGTAACTGTTAATAGTGTATCTCCTGTTAATTTACTTACTCCTCAGTCTAATGTTACAAATGAAAAGTTGAATTCTGGTGATTTAATGGATAGACTAGTTTTGGCACATAGACCTCGAGTACACTCAATACCACAATCTCAATCAACCTGTTCTATTATTTTGAAAGAATCATTAACCCAGATGGAGTTCGATTTGAACAATTATTTAAATCAACTGATTGTCCCAATAACCACCCAAATGAAACCTATCATTCTCAGCCAACTCCCCCAACTCAAAAACTTAATTGATATGTATTTACTCAACCCACCATTCCCAGAGACCTTGACCAATCACTTGACAGAGTATCCACCACTGCCATCGCCAACATTACCACAGTTGTATTCATACTTCCATCCATACTACTACAATCTCAAAGTATCGCTCAATGCACCCACAATCCCACCCACCATCCTGAAAGACGTACCCATGTCGCCAATCCTTATGTTCCTATCGACATTGAGAATTTCGAAGGACTTGACATTCCCAATCAACATTCTATTCGATGTCGAACCATTAAAATCTCTACAAACTTTAATACTCCAACTAACCTTTGTCAAATTGTCACTCACTCGAAAACTTACAGTAGACCAACTACCCAAACAGGTGTATTTATTCCGATTTAATTTAATCCATATAACCAACCAATTGCTAAATTACTTTCAACTGAATGTCATAGTTCATTACCTTCAACAGTTTTATAATGTCATTGAAAATTTTGAAGATTTATCTATTTTAATGACTCAATGGGATCAGATTTTGGGAAATTTTAATACTTTTTGCTTCCTTACAAAAAAGGTAGATGACATTATAATATGATAATATTTTTAGCTAATCTTTAATATAGTTAAAACCTATATATTTATCAATTCAAAAAATTATATCTATCGCGTTACACTTCAATCATATCGTTGGCAAATTTCAGCATTTGGGATATAATAATGACGAAGATATTGCCAAATTGAAGGAATATCATGTAGTTTTAATACAGGAATTCCGATTTTTGAAGAGAACTTTAAGTCAGCTGGGAGATTTGGTAGAATTTCGAAAAGGTAATAATAAAATTATTTTTTAGGTTGTTGATACTGACTTATTTTAAAATTTAGTTAAAGAATTAGCCAATTTATTAGATTGTGGCGAATTTTTAGACTGAAAACTAATAATTTAATGTATTTTACAATGAATTTTATTGATTGAATTAATATCATTTTTTGCAGATTAATTTTGTAATTAATCTACAATTTTAAATATAATAAAAAATTATTGGTTAATATAGTCAATTTATTAATCTTCAAGTAAGAATATGTTGTTATTTGCAAAATTTTCATTTTTTGATATTTTTTTAAATTCAATTTTGATCATTTTAGAAAATATTTTTCGATATCATATCACTATTTGATAAGCAAATTGTTAATTACTAAATCTAACTAATTTTTTTATGTCAACCCTTTTGGATATATTCTGAATTCAAATTCAAATAGGACATTGAATATAATGAATGATTAAACAAATCAATCACTACAATTTTTTAATTCAATTCAATTCAAAATTATTCCATTTTGATAGTAAAATAATATAGAATTAAAATATTTAATCAAAATTTATGTTACTCAATATTTAATTATTAATTCAATATAACATTAATATAATTAAATCAAAATATGCTATTTAATAGAAAATTATGAAAATATATTTCAAATTAATTATTATTATTAGAGTGAATGTGAATGCTCCCAATTTCAATTTCAATCCCTAACCCTTCAAGGCTTTTGTTACCCAAATTCTACATTTCAACCTAGCGAATGCTCAGAAACCATCAAATTCAATATCAATCACCAACGCTTTCCGCGACTAATAATCACGAAAAAAGTTTCCAAAACGAAAAAAGATCAAAAACACAAGAAGGGCAGAGGAAGACCGAGCAAAAAGTCTAAAATAGAAACTGAAATTGAAATGAAATCTATGAAGGAGGTGCCAACTATAAAGGAAAATGATATTGCACTGACGATTGGTAAGAGAAAGAGTATTTCTCAAACCAAGAGTTATAAAGAAGTGGACGAATTTGGTAATTTCGTAAAAGGTCAGGATAATGAAGATAAAGAAACTGATTATAGTGAGAGTGAGGAGGAATATGACCCACAGTCGTAATTTTCATGGATATCGAAATATTTGAGATGATTTATTTGGAGTAGGGATTTTGAATTGTAGGCTGATGAAGATGAGGATGATGTAATGCCTAAAACTAAGAAGAGATGTGGGAGGTCTAGCAAACATGATGTGGAGAGTTTTGAAGAGATTAATAACCATAGTGATGAGGATGAAGATAAAAGCAATGCACAAGACACAAATATAAAATGTACATCTTTAGGTGCTGGTAATAGTACCAAAATGGGTCTATCCAAAGTTAATAGATATTTATTTTATTAAATGGATCATTAGGCTATAATGCAGCTGGGGTAATCAATTCAGGAATTCACAATTGTAGGATTGAATGATGTCCAGGTAACAACATATATTATTTTTTCAAAATTCATCCTGGCCATTTAATTTTCAATATATACTCACTCCAAACAATACCTAGCCTTAGGAGGCCACTCTCCAACTAAACCCCAGCCCTATATAAGACTATTGCAAGCCTTCAACTACTCTAACCAGTTGCAAATATGGTCTATGACCAATGGTAATTTCGATACGTTAAAGTTAGATTCTGTGGTAGTGTTAGAATATGGATGTATTTGGGATTTGCAATGGTGTTCTATTGATTGTAAAACTACTGAGAATTATAGTGATAATAGTGTTTTGGGATTATTGGCCATAGCTTGTGGTGATGGTGCTGTTAGGGTGTTTTGTTTGCCTCATCCAGATTATTGAGAACTAAATTTCAATTGGGGAGAGGGTGATGAATTAGTAAAATGTAAGTGAATATGCTTTATATCCTAAATAGAAAAACACTAATGATATTTAGTTAAATTAGAAGAGCCAATTGAAACATACAAATCAGGAAAATTCTTCTTACACTGTCTGAAGTGGGGAGATCCCCAATCTCTTGCAGTAGGGTCTGCAGACTGGTATATTACGGTATGGCCATTTCAGATCGGTCAAAGTAACAGGATTCCGATATTTTCGCAACATTTCCATCACGGTTTCATTAGTTCCATCGATTAGTACTTGCCTCAGAATAAAGTATTTACAGATGTTTACGATCCTGAACAATATTCTAACGATTTCGAAACTCAAGAATCGTATCCTTATTCCACGCCGAGTTATTTGTGCTCGAGTGGTGCTGATGGCAGAGTGATGGTCTATAATTCTCAAGAGCCCTATATCCCTCTGAAATTTTCTAGAACGAAAGCTGCCATTGACACGTGTTGCTGGCTGCCTTACCTTTACAATATTCCATGTATTATCCATCCCGACGGTAGTGATGGCCTACGACTAAAACTACCCCAAACCGGTTTCAACACACGAATTGTAGCGAGTCACCGAAGTTCCGTATGGAAATTGAGTGTAAGTTGTCATCACTCCCAAGTGGTAAGTTTAGGTTCTGACTGAAAGCTGAAAATGCTCGCATTCCCATTACCTGTTAAATTTCGATCTAAAGCTAAAACTTTGCTTTTTACTCTGTTTAATTTGGAATTTGATAAGAGTGAACCTTCATATCAGCCCAGAATACAGATTAACAATTGATTTGAAAGATTGCCGAGTATCAGTGAAGGTCAATTGAAACAACACTTTAAGGAGAGTGTCGATCGTAACGGTATTCATTTGCTTATCCTTTTCACAAGCATACTTCTTTATTTTGGGTAATTAAATTTATTGCATCATTTCAATTCATATACTAATATTATTTGATTTAGGCTTGCTAGAATTCCAAAGACTCACCATCTCATCTATTAGCAACCAGCACGTTGAGTGGTTTGGTTATTATCAAAAATATCAAATTTATGAATACTTTAAAACATATGAGTAAATAATTCGATATTTCAGTATCAATGATATAATAAATTTTTAAATCATTTTATTAATTACATGATGTTAATATATATATTTATAATTGTTTAATTGAATATCTTTTACAAAATTGATTAAATTTAATGTCAAACAACTTTTCAAGATTCAAATGAGAAATGATTAAATAAAATTGAAAGTTATTCAGCTATTATTTTCACAGGATTTTATCAACAATTAAAGCTTTATAACAATTGAGAACTTTTATATATTAATATTTTTGATAATGATTGTAAAGCAAAATTTATTTAATTTGATATCCATCTCACCACATTATTTGGACAAATTTCTGTTTCAAATAAACTGGGATTAAATGAGGTTCTATCAATAATCTAAAAATACCTATAATGTTTGGATATTAATGTTGTATTCTTAATACTCTGTTAACTCTGCAATTGAATAAGGCCATTCTGTAAAAATTGATCAATACACTATAATGAATAGAATTAATAAATGTTATGAGATATATGGTATGTACGTTACTCTGAGGGCAGAGTTCTTATCAAATAAGATAATTTTATCATAATTTCCAGTGGTTTGATGGGATCTTTTGGAGTAGACGTCGTAAATCATTTCAAAATTGATCCATTGGTAATTCTGATCAGATAATTTTTTCATGGCAACTATGTGGTAGAGTTCGAGATTGGTTAATCCTAGTTATTGGATTAGTTCAATAAATTAAGGGTACTGTGACGAATATCTACCTTTAAATAATTGTAAAGTATGATCTTGCGATGTTTGATCCATTAAATTTGTGATTTGTTTAATATTTGGAAATGGTGAATTCGTCAATAATTTACTGATCAATGTAAACTATCAAATAATCTAATTTTATGTAATATTACATTATAAATATAAGATTCGAAATTGTTATGATTAAATATATCCTAAATTGAAATTAATTTTATTAATTTAATAATAATCAAGTGTAACTACATCTACAGAATTAGTAAATATTTTTTATAGGTTGAGTTAATTTCCAAATTGTCAATATTGAAAATATTGGTAAATAATTGTTTATAATTAGGATAAGTGATGGGGAATGCAAAATTAATCGATGGGAGAATCTGGATTTTACACATTTTTCTAATAGGTTTAATTCATCGTATAAACAGATATTAATACTATAATTGCCAATTGAATGCTATAAAATTATTTACAATTCTGTTGGTGATACCAATGACAGCTAAAGGTGTAGATTGACTCCATTGGACCATATCAAATAAATTGTATAACAGGGTTTGCTTATTGATGTGAGCCAACTGGTCAAAGTTCTCCAAAATGAAGACTACAGTACATTTACCATGGCTGGAATTGGTATCATTGATCGATTCCAATGTAGTTTTCATAATTTGAGAAAATGCATCCTATTTTATATTGTTAAATATTATATTTAATAAATGGAAAGATTAAAGTGCCTCGAGCTCTAATTTTTCATCCAGCTTATTAAAACGATTGAACTGAACTAAATCTTCACCGTCGGGGTCTTCATCATTGGAGTGTATCTCATTTTGTTTTCGATTAATTTGATATGGGATTTTGATATTAATGAGTAGTAAAACCGGATTAGGTGTTTTAGGTTAAATTAAATATTCATAGTTATTGATTTAATATATGATACAATTTTTAATGATTATATTTTTAAAAGATAATTCATAAATATATTAACATTCCTAATTATGGATGTATGTCTTTTATTAAATAGATTTTAATATTCAATATTAAATGAAATTTTATATTTAGTGTATAAAATCCCATAAATATTCGGTCTATTTTGATGATATTATATAATTATAATTTCAAAAGTTAAATATAAAAATGATATTATATATTAAAAAATATACTAAAATAAATAATTAAATATGACAGATAATAATAGTACCAATAATACGATTGATAAAAATCAACCTACCACATTTGTACAAACTCTTATCGACGGTTTCCAAAATGAAAAATACTCTAGGGGCGGTTACTTGCCTTATGAGCGTCTCTTAGCAATGCCAATGCTCAGTACATTATTAGGGTTCGCCATAGACGGCTACTCCGCAGGGAAGATGGCGAATTATAGGTATATGGCAGAACATCAGCACAAAAAACCTAAGACTATTCAACAGTGGTACTTTTATCATAAGACTAAGAACTATAAGGTGATCTTGCAGAGTATTTACGCTGGAAGTAGAATGACAGTAAAGCTGACGGGTTTAAGTTGTAGTTATTTGTTGTTTGAATATTTTTATGATGTGGTTAGCGATAAGAAGAATGCTATTTTATCAAGCGCTTTAGCTGGATTATCCACTTCAGTGTTGGTGGGATCTATTCGTAAGTTTCATTATTATTAAATAAGAATATTATATTAACAGTTCTTTCTAGAAAAATTACCTCTTCAAAGTTTCAAATATGCTATCTTAATCGGTACAGGGTTCGGTACCTTAACGGGAAGCTTACAAACTTTTATAGACTACAGAAAACAATCAAATATTACTAATGAAACTCAAAAAAGTTAATTAAAATAATTTAAAAAATAAATTTATTATAATACATATTTAATGAATAAAATAATTATTGGTCTAATCTGTTCTATATTTATTAATTACATAATATTTAAATATTCAATAATATATATCTTTTATAATATTTGTTAAACAATTAATTAGGTTTGGGCACTGGATTGGGGAAATTGGGACAAATTTGAGTGCCCATCATAAACTCGTAACAGGAGAATGTGCCGTCTATTTCTTTATACCAACAAGGAGGTGCATTGGGTCCTGAAGCCGGATATTGTTTCTGATTGCCTCTGTAGCAGACCTTTGGTGGTGGTGGTGGTGGCGGTGGAGGAGGAGGAGGAGGAGGAGGAGGTGGTGGTGGTGGTGGTGGTGACGGCGGATTATCACTTGGAATATTATTCGGGAAGGGGCAGGTTTGAGTGCCTGGAAGATATTCGTAACACGATCGCGTTCCATCAGGTTCAGCATACCAGCAGGGAGGCGTGTTAGGCCCTGACGCTGGATATTGTTTCATATTGCCTCGGTAGCATATGCTACTATCAGCTCCATACCATACTGGACGTGGGAAACTATTTGG
The DNA here is from genome assembly GCA_000697335.1 of Conidiobolus incongruus B7586. Taxonomy (NCBI): domain Eukaryota; kingdom Fungi; phylum Entomophthoromycota; class Entomophthoromycetes; order Entomophthorales; family Conidiobolaceae; genus Conidiobolus; species Conidiobolus incongruus. The sequence continues at coordinate 35,383 of JNEM01009148.1, forward strand.
CCAGGGACATGTTTGAGTACCTGGAGAATATTCATAGCATGAGTTGGTGCCATCAGCCTCACGGTACCAACATGGGGGACTGTTAGCACCATAAGCGGGATATTGCTTCTGATTACCTCTGTAACACATTGGTTGGCTTGGAGGTATTGGGTTTGGAGGGGGTCCAGGCCTTGGAATTGTATTTGGGAAAGGACAAGTCTGGGTTCCTGGAAGATAATCGAAGCATGATTTTGATCCATCAGGCTCAGCATACCAGCAGGGAGGGGAATTGGGACTGGAGTCTGGGAATTGCTTCATATTCCCTCTGTAGCATAGTGTTTGACCATTCACAGATGAAGCTAATCCAGTTAGCAATGGAATGATTAATGTAAATGCAACCATTGAATGAGTATGATTATGGTTATGAATATGAATATGAAATTAAGCTAATAATATGAAGTATGAAAGATATTTATATATGCTATTCAATACAACAGTAGCCCTAGATGAAAAGTTTGATGAACGATCATTGCCCTATTCAGACACAATGAACTCATTATAGAAACAACTAAACATTTGAATCTCAGTTGATTATTTTTATTATCAATTGAAATTGCTAAATTTAAAATGTTACAAAAATTTTGAAATGTAGCCAAATTTTGTTACTTGATTTCATTACTATTCAAAATACATTATTACTGTTTCAACTACTTTAGAGTTTCATAAAATCATATTTTACTGCAATTTTTATTGATTTTTATTATTTTGAATCATAATAGTATTGAAAATTAATCAGCATTGTTTGATTATAGTATTAATAGTATTAATTTGGTGAATTTCATTTATATGAACATTATTATGAATTGCAGCATTATTTTTTCAACAAAATGAGTTGATGTGATTTAATGGAATATGTACATGGATAATATAGTGCATCTTTACAGCCATTACCAATCTTATTAACCATTAATAAGCTGAATATCACCAAATTTCATAATTACCATAAGATTTTCTGATATATTAATTATTCGATAAATAAATCACTTCCATGAAAATGATATGATTATATTGATATTCATTGAATATATTCTTGAGGTACTAACTTTATTGAGTTAAAATAATCCAATTTACAATAACATTAGTTTTATTTATTTTTAACCTATCCCAATGACGATGTGTATAGTATTTGCACCTATTGAATCATAGTAATATAAAATTTTAGGTTATTTTTACAGCTCATCTTGATTTTTAAAACTCTAGATTTGGATACTTTGTTCTGGAATTTGTATAACTAAGATTGAATCCTCTGTAATAATATACAGATTCACCAATTGTCATTATAAAAATATATAGTATTGTTTGGACGTAAAGGATATTGATATAGTTGAATTAAATTTTAACGTTTTTCTATGCGATATCAATTGTTTTACACTATATTGTTGTTTGTCTCTTTCAATTAAGACAATTAATCATAATAATAAATTATTTTCAAAGAATTTAAATTGAAAACATGATAAAGTTTTTGATAAATATCCATTATTCCATTTTACAATTGAATATCATTGATTTAAATTTTAACGATATCAAAAAACAAGATCAACAATTAGTAAATATATTAATTATATCAAGCTGGTGGACAATATCTGTGTTATTAAGGTGAGTAAATAATTAAGTACATTTTTTATCATAAAAACTTGGTTTAAGGAATATATTCAATTACCTATCCATGATCAATCTTAATTTATAATATTATGTTTGATTACATAGGATTTTAATTCAATATATTAAGCTTATTTATCTTGACAATCTAAATGACCACAACTTGACTGAGTTTGATTAGCAAAATATTGTATAAAACCTCAAATGAATTCAATGAATAATTTATATGCTATTACACTGTCAGTTAGTCCTTGAACTAAATAGTTGATATGTTGATAAAAATGGCTAATATAATGGCAGGATCTTGAAGTATAAATAAAAGAGGTATAAAAATGTTAAATTCTTATTATTTATTAATTTAAAATCCAACATTAATACAATATAAATTGGCTAAATTTGAAATAATAAATAGCAAGTAGTCAATAAATTCGACTTCTAGCCTTTATTTGAAATATGTCAATATTCGTAATTGGAATGAATGCAATTTTATAATATATAAGATAATAGCATAAATTATATGACTTTAGCTACTGGTTAAATTAATCAGCTAATTCTTTTGGCACAATAGTCACATGTTGATTTAGATACAAATGAGGCAATTGTGACTTAATTTCAAGTTGTCAGATTTAATATTAATTAATAAATTTTTCAACTTCAATTAATTACTGATTTACAGACATTTGCTTTGAATAATATATAGATGTAATAACTATAAATATTATCAAATGCAACTAATAATGGAATTTAACATTTTTAAAATATTTAAATTACCAAACTGACTAACATCCAACCTTAATAGTTGCCAATTTTGACCAAATAAATGATGGAGATTATTATTGCATTAGTTTAAATATTTACTATATACCGTAGCATAGTCATTGTTAGCCTTTATTATTATAAATTATCGATCCACAAATAATAACTTGTATAAATGTATATAAAATATATTCAAGCTTGAAAATCAAAATCCTTTTGCATTGGTATTTTGAATATATTTTTTTAATTAAAATATATATTTGCATATATTTATATGTCAAGGAAAATATTTAATTAGAGTGTTTCCTAATATATTAAGGAAAAAAAATATATGACTGACATACAATTTTCATATTTTTTCAAGGTTCACAATAGTTGAATAGTAAATATTGTATTGAATGATGGTAGATAAGAGTAGATATATACTAGTACATTATTTATGAAAACATTGGGTTATACCATATATCAACTATTGTACAAAAACTAATTTGTATACTGGATGTTTTTTTATAGCAATTGAAATTACTAACCACTCAAGTTTGATCGTATTTTAAAATAAAATCAAACCAAGAATTATATACTAAAAACCATATATAACAATATACAATAAAGTCAAGTACCATATTTTAAATAATTTAATATACTAAGTCTATATTGATTTTCGATTAATTTGAAAAATGATTGCTACTTAGTGCTCATAGTATTTATGAAGAAAAGATTAAGGTTCATTTGAAACGATTTTCAATTTGTTTCTGAAATGGAGAAAAACTTACTTATCAATGATTAAGAACATCTACTGCCAAAAAATATGAACATCAATAATTGACAGTATGAAGAAAGGATTGATACAAGAGATATACATCTAGAAAATTTAAGTTAGATTTAATTTAGTTTTAAGATCGAAACTAATGGAGAAATATCTTTTAAATAAAACCGGTTAATTAATATTTAAATTTATTGAAAAAATTAGTGAAAAAAAATCATATTTGGGTATTTCTTTACAAATGTGATTTAGGAGTGAGTTGAACGTCGTTGAAGAATTCAACAGCAGCATTGTTGAGTACAATGGCATCTCTTTCTTTGACAATAGTTTGGAAAATAACCTTCTTAGGATTGGCATCATCCTTCCAAATACGCACTTCCAAAGTTTCACCTGGGAAGACGTGCTTGGTGAATCGAACTTTCATACTACGAACCGAAGTTGGATCTGCATTTCCAAGAATGTCAACAATCTGTTTGACAGAAATACCGAATGAACAGAGTCCATGAAGAATGGGTACATCAAATCCCCCAATGGCAGACATCTGAGGGTCAATATGGAGAGGGTTATAGTCACCACTTAATCTATATAAGGCAGCTAAATCTTCAGAAGTCTTGTAAGTAGCAACGACATCTGGTTTACGCGAAGGAGGAATGTTGGCAGCAGTAGCAGGTCCACGATCAGAACCTTGTTTTTTGCCTCCAAATCCACCAGCTCCACGAATAAATGCAGTAAATTCAGTGTAGAATAGTTTATCTCCGCTGTTTTCGTCATAGCCAGTAGAATCTAAAACTACAATTGCTCCCTTACCCTTATCCAAAACTTCGAGAAGTTTACCTTCACATTTAATCTTTCCTTCAGCTTGTAGTGGCTTGAAAATTTCGACATATTGCTCACCATGAAGCAACATCATAGGATCGAAATCAGGAATAATTGATGAAAGATCAGTTTCAAATACAACATTAGAAGCAGGGATAACAGGGTAAGTTGGTAAAGGTAAAATGTTCTCGTGGTTCTCGTATACGTAATGTAGCTCTTTACGAGTGGCACCAAGTCCCAAGTTATATAAGATAGTATCTTTCTTGGTGTATTCAAATGTAGCGACAGACTTGGGAACTGAACTATCTGCTGAGTCAGATCCTCCTGCTTTAAGTTTTTCAGCTTGTTCGGCGTATCGTTCATAGAAATGTTGAAAGGATTCAGTGGTGGTAGACGGGTTGGAGACATTCTTGTCAAAATTGGTGATTGATGCCCAGTTCTCTTTAATTTGCTCAGGTGTGATAGTGGTTGGTGGGAGAGTTTTTCCTTCTGATCTCTGCCAACGGACTCGAGAAACCTTACAACTTCCTACTTCAAAAATACCACTATTAACAGGGCATTCTTCAGAAGCAAGAAGACCGACAAGGGGAGCGATAAAATCGGGCTTAAACATTTCGTGAAGTTCATCAGGGAAAATACCTTTGGTCATTCTTGTTCCAGCATTGGGAGCGATAACATTGGATAAGATATTTTTGCGTTCGCCTTCGAGTGCACAAGTATGAGTAAATCCAATAATACCACCCTTAGCAGCAGCGTAATTAATTTGACCAAAGTTTCCATAAAGACCCACAGCAGAACATGTGTTAATGATACGGCCATATTTTTGTTTATTGAAGTGGGGCCAAGCAGCCTTAGTTACGGAATAGGTACCAAACAAATGGACTTTATAGACCAAATCGAAATCTTGATCAGTCATCTTGAGGATTGATTTATCACGCAAAATACCAGCATTATTAACGAGAATGTGCACACCACCAAATGCTTTAATGGCTGTATCGACAATCTTTTGTCCAAACTCAACCGAATCATAATTGGCAACGGCTTTACCACCAGCCTTCTTAATTTCATCAACTACAATATCAGCTGGACGGCTACTGCCACCCGAAGAACCATCGGTAGAACCACCCAAATCGTTGACGACTACTGAAGCTCCCATTTTAGCCAATAAAAGTGCATAGCAACGACCAAGACCAGCACCAGCACCAGTGACAATGGCAACTTTACCATCTAAACGAATTTCTGGTCCTTGAGGATTGGAAGCTGATTTGGTAGCAATTTCCAAAGCAGATTGCCAATCATTATCAACCAAAGATTGTGGAAATTCGCTATCCTTGAAATCATTAATTTCATCCCATCTTTTAAGAACAGCGGATGGAGTGAAGGTATCGTCTGCTTTGAATACAACACCTTTACTGCGTTCCCGACGGACTTGGTGGTATACACCAGCAGCGAGTTCAAAGAGATCTCCAGAGTTCTCATTATCTTTATGGGCAAGATAAAGTACAAGAGGAGCAATATAATCAGGCTTCATAGCTTCCATAAAGTCTTCTGGAATAATACCCTGAGTAAGACGAGAGGCAGCGATAGGAGCGATAACATTACATTTAATATTATATTTATCCCCTTCAATGGCAACGGTTTTAGTTAAAGGAATGAGCGAGTGCTTGGCTAAATAGAAATATTTAATAAAAATAATTAGTTGAAAATATAACTATTTACCAGAAGAATAGTTTGTTTGACCAAAGTTACCATACATACCAGCAGCAGAAGATGTATTAATAATTCTAAATAATTGGTTATTAACATGAAAGAGAATACTATAATTGATAATACCTTCCATATTTTTGTTTTCTGAAAGTATCCCAAGCAGCTTTAATACATTTGTAAGCACCTCTAAGATGTACGCGGTGAATAAGATCCCAATCAGAATCTTCCATTTTGGCTAAAGATTTATCACGAAGAATACTAAAACGAAGTATATTAGTACTAGATATGAAAATTAATATAAAGCATATTTACCCAGCATTATTGATCAAAATATCAATTCTTCCAAAGTTTTGAAGAGCAGTGGCAATAACTTTGTCCCCATCTTCAACGGAATCATAATTAGCAACAGCAATACCGCCCTTCTTACGAATTTCTTCAACAACAAGATCTGCAGCACGTGAATTACTTCCAGAGCCTGAAGCGGAACCACCCAAGTCGTTAACAACGACTTTAGCACCTCGTTCAGCTAACAATAGTGCATATATTTTACCGAGACCTTGATAAAAAGGACAATTAATATATTAAATCGAAAAAACACAAATGGAATTACCTCCACCAGCACCAGTCACAACAGCTACCTGATTATCAAAACGTAATTGAGACATGATAAATCAAAAGTGAATAGGTTATAAAATACAAATAAAAAGATTAAATCACAAAGAAAGCAACCTTAGCCCAATTTAAACCCTTTTGAATTCAATCAACCAAAAATCATATGTCACTCTTTAGATCATTTCGTCATCCTAATTAGTCAGGTGAAAGTTAAACCAACTGCATAATGTAATTATCTTGAAAAAATATGTTTATTAGGCATAATTCATTCGATTATTTCATTGTGACAATAGATTTAATCGTGATATTGCGGACCTAATTAAATTTATGTTGAATAATATTTCTTTTAAACATGATTCAATATACAATTTTGTAAGTATTTAAATAATTTGTAGTATATAGTTCTTTCAGATAATTTCATTAAATAAAAAATTGACAGGAATTAAAAATTTGTTTTTATATTTTAAATATAATAAAAATTTAAATAGATATTTACTTTATTAACATTCGATAGTGATTATATTACTACTTGAAATTAATAGCTTAGTAATTGATTCAAATATATATTTAAAATTTCTTTAATTAAAATAATTTAAATTTCAACATTATCTCCTTTTATCCGATAGAATTATATATATTGATATACAGATACAAAAGATCTATAAACGATGATTTAATTAAAATTATATAACTACTCAGTATTCAATTAAGCAAAAGAAATATTTTTGGTAAATACAAGGTGTTTAATATTATAATTAAACCTAATGGATATATATTGAAATATATATTTACAATAGATTAATTTAAATTTTAAACCAAAAGATTATTTTTAAAATCATAAAGTTATCTCGTTTTATCTCCACCTTAGATATTTTAATTAATTCCGATAGCATATCAAGATATTTAAGGTTAAATTCTAACCTGACTTAATTATATAATTGGCCAGAATTAATTAATATTCAATGGTATAGAATTATCTAGTTAATACAATGATTACAATATTTTTGACAAATATACTCCTTATATATAAAAAAGCATTTTTTGATTTTTCGCAATAATTATTCATTTACAAAATATTTAATATTTGAAAGTTCATATATCCTTTTCTATCATTAGTTAATATTTTTAAAACTGTAAAATATTGTTAAATTATATAATTCTATTATAATTTTTTCAAAAAAAATCATCTGTAATTTATTTATAAAAATATAATATATCATTTCGAGTGCAGAATATTGCATTATATTCAATTTTGGTTTGTGATTAAATAATCCCCTTATATTGATTCATTTTTCTAAATTTTTGAATATTTGCATATTTAGGACAAAAAATATAACTGAAAATCAATTACTATAATTGGAATAGTTTAAATTTTAAGAATTTAGTTATACTTACATCATCATTCATCTTTCTTGATCTACTTTAAAATTTTAATTCAAAATAGAATATTTTAATAACATTTAATTTGAGTATTGGTATATTAGGTATCTTTATATTTATATTAAAATTTATACATATTTAGTGTTGGAATATTAAAAAATAATAAATTATAATCTACTCTTTTTGAGTTCCAAATTTAACTGATAGATTAGTCGATCAATTGAAATCGCACTAAAATTTAATGTCAATCGTCTGATCAACTGTTATTTTCATATGAATGTCATCTATTTATTCCAAATAATTGACATAATCAGCAATCCAAAACCAATTTCAATAAGTTTAAAAAGCATTTTGATATCATTTATATTATGACCATAATATAAACAATCAAGGATTAAGAAAATCTTTTACAAAATTGATAATTTTAAGTTGAAAGTATTAATAGAATAAATTAGGTCATGATTAACAGGAGTACCAATATTTTATTCAAAGATTTTTTTATAAATCAATTTACAGTGATTAAAACTAGATTTTTAATTCAAAAATATAATAGAATTAGAAAGATAATGTTGAAAAAAATACAGTCCATTATAGTTAGAATCTTAAAAATTATTGAATATAAAAATTTCATTCATAATTTATATAAAATTTGAAAGTAATTTAGAACGAAACATGTGTTAATTCATTTTAATATGTTCAAATAATTCATAGTTGTCATATCAATATTACATTGGCTAGATTTATATATATCAATAAAAGTATTTAATTTTAAGATATATCCTTTGATATATTTGTTCTAATGTATAATCAGCTATACATTTCAAAAAATTTTAACAAATCTGAATAAATTCAGAATGTAATTATCATTTTTCAGGATATCAAAAATATAAATAGTGAGTATATTATTAATTTGTTAATGAATTAGAAATCTAATGTATATAATATAAAATGTGGTTAATAAAATTAGTACCTGAAAATTTTTAAATATTAGTATAAAAACTAAGTAATAGCATAATTTTAAATTAAAATTAAATAAAAATATTAATATATTATTTATAAAATTGAATATATAATATAAAATTAATATTCTCTTTTATTATTAATAACTCTTTATTATACTTAATAAGCTTTTAACATTTCAAAAACAGTTCTTTCTATTAAAGACTAAAATTTGATATTTTATAAATTAATTTATTTTCAGGAATTTTGTTTGTAAATATATTTTTAATTATCTAAAACAATTATAATTATATAAGTTATAATCAAATAAATTATAATCTAATAA